>QTSX02003716.1:0-192473 GCA_014839935.2 Entomophthora muscae
GTTTATCAATATTAAGAAAATAAAGTAAAGCCCCGTCTAAATGACTGATGCTTTAGTTAAAAAGTCAATTTCTAGATCAGGGAAATGGTCACCACTAGCTGGTGGGTTAAAACTATCCACAATCAAATTGTGAGTCCCGCTATAAAAACTTCCTAACTGTTAAAAAATATAGTCAAATGGTATCATGAATATAAGATGGAAAAATACAAAGGTAAAAAAAGAAGACACAAGCCACAAAACCTAACAAGTACCTTTTTTGAGGTGCAAGTCAAACAATCTCAACTTAAGTTGAGACTGAGTAAAACTCAGGGTTTTATTTCAAGTCTGGTTTGAGGTGAAAGATAAAGGGAAGGATGGCTAACCAAGAGTAGTTAGTAGAGTTTAAAAAATAAAGAGCAAAACACAAACACATGTTCTTGGCATCTTAGCCTTAAAAAGTTAGGCAAGGTTAAAGGAGAGACAAGGGAAACCACAGTTGAATGTTTGGTTTGAACCAAAAGGAAGAGCAGAGGCAGAAGGATGGGAAAAACTCAATCTGAACTGCTGACATGAGAGGGAAGAGAAGAGAAGCAAAGCAAAAAGCAAAAGGTAATAGGTTTTGGACTTAGTTTAAACTAACTTGCGCATAAGTACCGGGTTCAAAACTTGTTTGTAAAGCGAAAGGTAAGCTTACAGATGCAACTAACCATTAATTTAGGTTGATTTAACTGGCAAGGCAAGGAAAAGCAGGAGAGTAGGTGAAAAAGATAAATTATAGGGATTAAATCCCAAAATAAAGGGAATGATCCAAATTAAAATTCCTGATAAAAATACTAGCAGCAGATAAATAAAAGGAGGATCCTGACAATGGTAGTAATGAGGCTTATTCAAGTAATTGTTTCTATTAGGGTTTGAAAGGTTTGATCCCCATATTAGATGGGCATTTGATAAGAGTGCCACCAACTTAATGATTAGTCAGGGAATCACTCAGAGAATTACTTTTCCGGGAGGGAGTAATCAAAGATATTGTGATATCTTTCCTTGGGGTGCTAGAAGGCGGAGCCTTAGGAATTTTCTTGAGAGTTCTGGGGATTTGGGCTTGATATTGATTCAGTTTTGCATTGGGAACAGGTAGTCGTGAGTTACATTGTACTGCCCTTGCCTTGCACAGGCAAAGTTGGTCATGATGCATGTGTTTTAATTTGGTACAAGCACCAATTTCTTTGATGAGGTAGGTGTTGTTTGGCTTGACCTCTATGATAATATCAGGCCCTCTTGGCCCTGGTTCCAACTTGTGTAAGTTGTGATTGACAACCCAAATCTTGTCTCTGACTTTAAACCATTTTCATTGGATGTGGATTGTTTCTTTCTCAACTATTTCCTTTTTTAGTCTCTTGGTCTTTTCTGGTGTGTTGTACATCAGGGTCCTTGTCAGCTGGTACTTTCTTAGGTAGAAGTAATTGGGGCCCTAACTTAATACTGACAATGGCAGATTTGTGGCCGTAGAGAAGTTCTTACAGGCTTTTGTCTGTATTTCAATTAACTTGTGTGTGACATATCATTAGCGTTGTTGGAAGCCTGTCAGCCCAAAGTTGTGGGTTTTTAGCAGACAATTTACTGAGCACTTCTATAAGAGAATCATTCAATCTTTTTACTCTCCTATTTGCCTATGGGTGATAAAGGCTATCAACTGTGTGCTTTATTTCATTTTTAGCAAGGTAGACTTTGGTATTGATGGCAATGTGTTATTTCCTCTATCTGTAATTAGGAGTTCAGGTTTTCCAATCTTGGCCGTGATTTCTTTGTCAATAAATTGTTGCACATCATTTTTCTTATGTTTTTTGTGGCTTGTGCCACAGGCCACCTAGTTGCATTCTAAAAATCTGTGATAATGTACTTTTTACTTTTATTATCTCCGGGCATGGGTCTCACAATGTCCAGTGCCCACATCTTGAACAGTTGGGCTATTGACACTGGCATCACTGACTTGGGAGGTGCGTGTCAGAGACCCACTTGAAAGGTAATAATTCCTCAATCTTGTGGGTCAAGGTCCCTAAATTTAACTCTGCAATAACTGAACCGATAGGAACTGTAACCATCACAAGATGAAAGATTTATCTTTCTTATGAGAAGATTTGCCTATCTATGTCACTTTGTTCAAGGAGGTAATACCCTACTAGTTATATAAGCAGATATAAGGACGTGTTGGGTCAACCCAGGGAAATCTCTGCTTTGAGAGGCTTATGATTGGAACAGCCATAGTTGAATTTTCTATCCCAGTGTCCAGAAGAGTATTTAAACCAACCATGAGCCAGAGACTCCTCTTGGTTAGAATCCTCTGGAGAAGAGTTGCACCAGTCAGTAGTATGGGTTGGCCCTTCAAGGGAAAGGACAACATGCAGAAGAAGGAATAGGAGTCAGAACAGGAAATAGCTTTCCTTCATGGTCCTAGGAAGTATTGAAATGGAAGAGTGTACAGGATCACAATGGAAAAAATAATCTTTATTTTTAGAACAAGGGTAAAGATAGTTAAAAGCTAGCTTAAATATTGATTGTGAGATAAAATAAGAGTAGAGGCTCATTTGTAACTAGAAGGGGAGTAAAAACCAGGTTTCTTAAGGCAGAAACCTTTTAAGAGGTTTTTAACAAGGATTTCCTTCACCTGATTTGTTAGCAACATAAGACACCAAGAGTAGTGGTAACAATAGAGGCGGCAGAACCACAGAATAGGTATAAGATGGCTAAGAGAACAGAGTTGCATACAATGTAGGCAGAAGAGAGTGCCAAACCCTGCTGGATTGATTATAGAGGGTGAACACAAAAACCACTGATAAAGCAGCTAATGAAAGTTCAAGCGGTTGCTGATGTTTGTTTTGTGCATACTAACCTTTCTTATTATAAGTTCAAACTCAAAAGCAAAAGTCAAATGAATGAATGTCTTATAAATATCTATAGCATATTTAAAAACCTTACTAACATTAGCGGTAATGTTCTCAAGTTTGTACAGAGTTTGAATCCCGTCTCAGCCACTGTTTTCCCTGATTGAATCTAGTTTGTGCTCTTTGTGGGAAGATTGTGATAAAAAAGTTTGGAAAGCCAAGACATTATTAATTGAATCAATATTCTGGCAGTCAGGGAAGAATTCCCTGACAGTGCCTTAGAGTGGGCGTACTTTTCACATACTTTGCATTGTTCAAGCACCTCTCTGGTGTTGTCCAGCATGTTGGGCCACCAATAGTATGTCTTAAGGTATTCATGTAAGTTCCTACTGTGTTTTTGGCCCAGATCTATGTGATACAAAGAATTGTGTCAATATTTTATATTGACAGCATGTAGGGTACTTTGTTGACGCTTAGTAATATGTAGTGTAGAGTGCCATATACGTTTTTGAACAGATGATTGTTCTTAAGAACTTTCTCTTATATGTCCATTGGTGTACCAGGTGAGAACCTCTCTTGAAGATTTCCCATGATTAACATGGGCAAATTAGGGTCTCTGTTAGTGCAGACTAGATGCTTACAGCATAGCCTTGATAGGGCATCTGCAATAAGTAGCTCCCTGCCTGGTTTGTATTCATTATCATTGGATACCTTTGTATGAGGATCATTCATTCAGCTTGTTGTATAGAGAGATGTTGTTGCGTTTTAAAGAATACCAATGGCTTGTGGTTGGTTAGCACTTTGAATATCTGTGCATCTTTCATATACCTTTGTCACTTGATTAATAAGTGAACAATGTAACAGAAATTACTGGGTAGTATAAAGAGGCCTCCAAGTGGTGAGGAATAACCACCCAAATCCATAAGGAGTTGATGATTAGCCACTACTGAAGCTTCAAATACCTTTTAATAAAATTCCCAAAGAATACACTAGGATTTAATAAGATAATTAAACCCAATCAAAGTAGTCCTAGATAAATAGCCTGCAACAAGATTAAAGAATCCTCTAAATAGAACTTGGGACATAGGGAGGTAGTAATAGTCTCAGTTTCAGATTCTGGGGCAAAGACTCCAGGATTGGCAGATATGGACATAACATTAGGCAGCATAGACAATGTAGAGCCCAGAGCAGGACCCCATATTCCCATTACAATTTGATTTAAAATCAAGTTGTAAGGAATATAGCAGAGAAGACCCACTACATGATGCATTTTTAAATTTTTTTAACCAGTAGATAATTTTAAGTTTATTGAGTATATTTTTAGGGAGGACTCAAATCTTGAGAGTTGAAAAGTGAAAATTTTCCAATATGTACCAAAATTATTGACTCAGAAATACCACCCAAATCCATGGCTCCTATTCCATCCCATTCCAAGAGTACCTTGTCCAGCATGCAAAAAACCCTTGTGTGATTAATTTTTGATGATCATTCTGATAAACAAGGTTGTATTGGATGACCCTTAGATTACGTCCATTTATCAGTGTCAATCTGTCCTGGGTAATTAGATTATGCCAACAAGCTTGAGCAGCAGTAACCCATTTCAATCAACAGTTTGATTTAAATCTGTCAACTTGATAATTGTTTCCCCAATTTCTTGGCTTTCAAATTAGGACAGATAATACCCAGAATTAGGAAAACTACCATGACATTACCCTTTCTTTAATATGTGGAACCACACCTCTGTCTGGGAGGTGAGACAAGGAAAAGTTGTTATGAGTGGGGGAAAGTTTTATAGCAGCTAAAAAAGACTCTGTGTGACCAACAGCATTGGGTTTCTGATAATAGAATTCTTGAATAAAGTACAAGAAGTTGGATCAAACATAGCAAGGAATCCAGGAATTTTTGAAATTGGGGAAACAGTTTCAGGACACAAGGTACTCAAGCCAACAACAGTTCTTACAAGAATCTATAATGCATTTCAATTCAAATTCAGGCTCCCCCTCTACCAAGATGGGTTGGTAAAGAACCTTCTATGTACCACAGAAAGGAGTGAGAAGACACTCATGGAATGTGTGAAAGATTTTAAAGGAAGAGGGTAACTCAAGCCAATATGCTGAAGGACCAATATGTCATTTGACAGTGAATGGACCTACACGTTTGGGACCTAGTTTGAGACATGAGATTTCAACTTCATTTTACGGGCATCCATCACAACTAGATCATCTGACTGGTAGGTAGGACCTTCCTAGCACTTGCAATCCGTGTATTCCTTGTCAGCTGTTACAGCAGCAGCAAGAGTAACTTGGAGCTCCCAATGAACCTGCTTTAGTGCAGCAGCTTGATTAGTTGCAGCCTTCATGTTGCCAATCAGCCTAGGACCCACATTGGACAATGAATTATAACCCACATTGGCAAAGAATGGTGAAACCTGAGTTGACGTGTGTGGAGCATTATTATATGTAAATTTGGCCAAGGGTAAGTTTAAGCACCAGTTATCTTGTTGTGCATTGATGTAACAACATAGATAGTCCTCCAAAATTACGTTTGCTCTCTTCATTTGTCCATTGGACTAGGGATGAAAAGCTGTAGAACAACACAGCTTGATGCCAAGAATCCTGGTGAAGACATCCCAGAACTGGGCAATAAATTGAGGTCCTTGATCACTCACAATTTCCATTGGGATTCTGTGCAGTGAAAAATCCTATTTATAAACAACTTTGCTGTCTCCACTGATGTAATCATAGTTGAGCAAAAAACAAAATGTGCCATTTTTGTAAACCAATTCACTACCATCATTATTGTGTTGAACCAATTAGATTTTGTGAGCTCCCCAATTTAAATCAACATATACCAACATCCAAGGCCCCACAGCTGGTTGTAATGGATACAACAAACCAGTAGTTTTGTTTCATCTTGCCTTTGATCAAACACACACTAAGCAATCTTGAACATGATCTGCTACCTGCACAGTTAATCCCTTTCATGAAAATTGTTGCTGTATTAATTCAACTGTTTTTTTCTTCCCTGGATGGCCTGCCATAGGACAGGTGTGATGTGCATCCATAATTTTGTCTCCAATAGTCCCTTCTGGAACCCATAAGCGGCCCTGGTGATAAAGTATGGGGACTATCTTATGATATCCTTGTGGTTGACCTACTGGGTGCTCACAAGCAAGTTCAAGTAGCCTGTAATAGCCCTTAGACAACAGCTGCAAAAACTGTCATGGTAGGTTCCATAATGCCAGGGATTATTTGGCTGAGTAGGAAAGCGTGAAAAGCCCAAAAACCTTTAACAAAATTGACTGATTTAACGGATTTGAATCAAACAGTTGATTGGAAATGGGTTACAGCTGCTCCAGTTTGCTGGTCAAATACAATCCCCCCGTAAGTTGACGTTGATAAATTGACATAATTTAAGGGTCACCAGATATAAAATTGTTAATCAGCATGGTTGTCAGAAGTTGGTCACTCAAGGGCTCTTTGCAACCTGGACTAGATACTCACTTGGCAATGTGGAAGAAATAGGAGCCCAGGATCCAGACGGTATTGCTTAGTCAATTTTTGATATATTTTGAATAATTTTCACTGTTTCAACTCTTAAGAGTTGAGTCCTCCCAAAAATTACTCAATAAAAATCACATATTCCCTGGTCTAACTCTACTTTTGAAATGCATCCTGTAGTTGTATTGTTGCACTACATTCCCTACAATTTAATCCTTAGCCGGATTATTATGGGAATGGGGGCCTGCCATTGGTACTTTGTCATTGTTGCTGCCAAATGTTAATTCAATGCCTGTCATTCTTGGAACTATCCCTACTCCCGTCAAAGCTGAAACTCATGTGCCATCCCAATTTCCTAAATTTGATGCTGAAGACACTCTGATTCTCTTGCAGGCCATTTATCTAGTTCTTTTCTGGTTGGGGTTAATTATTTTACTTAACTCTAGTATTTCATTTGGAAATTTCACAAAACAGTATTTGAAGCTGCATTGGTGGTTAATCATTAACTCTATGTGGATTTGGTGGGTGATCCCCCACCACATGGAGACAGCTTCTTATTATCCCGTGATTTCCATCACAGAAACTTGACATTGGAGTATAAGTCTGAATCTGCACCCTCAATGAGAGAAATGGTGGCAAGCATAGCAGGAGGAGTTAGCACAAAATGAACCACAGTCTCATCCAGTTAAGAGTATGAGTGTTGAACTCAGCATCTGAACTCATATCCAGGAGGTGAGAAGGGTTCCTGCTCAAGGCATCAGCCAAATAATTATCCACCCCTTTGATGAACTTGTAACATAACTTATATCTTGACAGATTCCTGTGCAATCTGGACTGACAACCCAATAGAACCCTTGGCTGGCAATGTTATAGAAGGGCCTTGTGATCTGTCCTGACTGTGAATGGATGATGTGCCAACATCAAATGATGATACCAGTGCTGTAGGGAATCTACAACTACCAATAATTTCTTGTCATAAATCATGTGATTTGGCTTATGAGCTTCCATTTTCTGGGAAAAATAGCCTTCAGGTCTCTCAATACCATCACTAGCTGTTTGCAACAGTACCCCTGCTACCATGTATTTTAAAGCTTCAGTAGAGATCACAAAAGGAGGATACAGGTTTACATGTTGCAGTATCAGGGAAAACAACAACAAAGTCTTGTCTATCAAGAATGCTTCTGTACACTCAGGAGTCCAAACCAAGGTTGTTTTCCTATTGGTAGAGTATAAAGGGGATGCTACCTCAGACAGGTGTGGGGTGAAATTCTTCAAGAAAGTACAGGTGCTAAGAAAACTATGTAGCTGAGATACAGTCACATGAGTTGTGTACTCATGTACTTCTGCCTCCTTATCAGGAGCAATTGTGTGATCATCCTAAAAGATAATTTATCTCAAAAAGGTAACCATACGTTTAAAGAGTTTGCACTTGCTAAGCTTGATAATCAAGTTTTCTTGAAGAGTAAGTTCCATCACAGATGACAAGTGAGCATTGTGAGATTGTTTGTCTAGAGAAAACACCAAAATATTATCCATGTAAGTAATGACACACACAGCAATAGCACCCATGTTGACAATAATAATGTTGACAGTGGCCATATTGACACTTTGTCAACATGGTCACTGTCAACTCAAAACTCTAAATCTCCTATGTTTTTTGCTAGTTGCACTAGCTTAATTCTTTTTTTAAAGCGTTCAGGGGTGCAAATCCAGAAAACATGACAAAATTGTGGCCATCTCAACACAATTTAACATTAAGCTTAATAAAAAACTTGATTTAACCAGATTTTTCCTTTACTTTTACTAATAAAAATCAGTTTATTTTTTTATTTGTTTTCACAATGTAAAAGTGTCAATGTCAACACTTTTTAAGCATAACTTATTTTTAATAGCAAAACTGAAACATCTACAGTAAAAAAATAAGTGCACATTTAAAAATATTTTTTATTAAATTAATATATAGAAAAAGACATTACACATACAGTTGATTTTTGAAATGTTCATGTTATAAATATATATGTGGCACTTATTACGGCTTTAATATATTAAGTGGATTGGTGGCTAATGGCAATCCAATAATTTAAGTGTGAGTTACTATGTAAGTTACTATAGAATTTATTATTGAAAATAATGTTGACACTTGTAAATGTTGTTTATTTGCTTGTGATCATCCACCAGGGTGGAGTTAAGCAAATTAGAGTGGCAAAATTAAGCCTAGATTAATATGTCACCTCATATAAAGAATGTCGTAAGTGACGTTGTTGATACTTTACCCTTTTCAATACTGAATACAACTTTCTTAACAACTTCACATATACACACTGGTAAAATATCATATTACCACTACCCAAATATTATTTTTAATAAAAGAATAAAGAACCTTGATACTTTTTTTAATTATTTTCATATGTTTTTTTTAATTTTTATGTGAACAAAATACACAGAAAACAGTTAATTTTTGCTAGCCTGCGTAAATTTAATTAAGTGTACTATGAAAAAAACATAGGAAATTTTTAAAAAAATGTCAACAGTGACAATGTTGTCAAAAATAATGTCTACAACTTTTGTAATTGACAGTGAGAATTCAGCTTTTTTACTAATTGTCACTCATAATGTTGACGCTTTTCAGTTCTCACATATAAAACTTTATGTTTTACATAATAAAAACTTCTCATTTTTTGATATGTTGTATTTTTAACTTTTCTCTTTCATTTTTTTGTAATTTCTTAAAATAAAATCTATATCTAAATATAATACTTTTGCATATTTCTCTTAACTTTTAATTTTTATTTAAAACTATAATAAATTAAAAACTATACAAGTATTTTTTAACTTTTAAATGCCAATAAAAACCATAGGATTTACTTTTTATATATTATGCTTTTTAAGTTGTTTTGTTTGTTTTTTACATACATTGCTTTATTTTAAACCATTTTATTTATTGTTTTAGGACAAAAACACTTCCAAACAGCCCAAAGGAACCAAGCGTCCTTCAAAGCCAGCCAAACCCACCAAAAAGAAGCCTGTCTCATCAAAGAAGGCCACTCCAAAACCATCCCCAAAGCCCTCACCAAAGCCCTCCCCTGAGCCCTCTCCAGAGAAGAGCCCTGCTCAATCCACTGGGGGAGAGGAATCTGATGGCTCTCTTACAGACCACAGTTTTTAAAACTCAGCTTCTGACAAGGAGCCAACCAAGAAGCGGCAGCAAGGCAAAAAGACCCCACCTGCCGTGAATACTGCTATTCACCATGTGTCAATTTTGCCTTCAGTGGGCCATTTTGAAGGCAAATATATTGCTTTTGCTTTCCCCTCTTGAAATGAGTTGATAACTGAATCAGGAAATATAATTGTTTGGTTTCTTGACTCTGCGCATCTCACTCACCCCACTCATGCTTGTGGCAAGTGATCCTACTGTCCTGGTAGTGTTTTGTGGTATTCCTAACCACTATATATTCCAATTCATATTCACCAATAAAAATTAAGTTCTATTCACATTTTTGTCTTTGTGTCTCCAGTACTTTTGCGCCTCTCTCTAGCCACAACTAGTAAAATTATTCCTCCAGGGCCACAAGGTAATTGCATAGCCTTCCCTGTCATCTAACCAAGACTTAGTACAAATCCAATCCTAAGGTTAGATTTCCTGTTGTGTGTCTGTGCCGTGCCTCAGAATACGTCAAAAATGGTGCTCACTACAGGGGCTGTAAGCCCCTTGGTTATCCCTTTTGCATCCATGTTTTCAGGTCCTTTGCCTCCGCCTATACAAGAGCCGCCTTCACCTGAAATTACTAGCCCTCCTATTGAGGAATATATTGCCAACCCACCTATTACCCCCACTATACTGAACCTTGGGAATGGTCCCTGCCTAATTGCTTACCTCATGGGTACCCCTGACTTAGAACAAGTCATGGTGGTAACCCTTAGGATAGCCCGTGAAGGAGCCATCCCTTGCCTTCAGCTGTAGTTCAGTCAAGTGGAATACTATGAATTGATTGTGGCTCCTCAAATTCTGCAGCATCTCCTCTCAGCGGTTGGCTCCGCTGAGCACTTACTATTTTCCTTTGTGAAGCCTGCCTTGGCCCACCATCAAATGGTGTTGGGGCTCCATGTCCAAGAAATCCCGTCTCTACAAGCAGCGGTTACTCATCACTGGAACCAGTTTGCTGCCTACCAACAGTGGATCTGTTACCTGTTTTCCTTGATATCTGACAATCCGTGCAACTCTGTTACCTCCCAGACCCATTTGGTTAATTCTATCAAAAAAATGCGCCAGTCCATCCCCAAATACGTGAGAGAGCGTCTACACGAGTTTCACCAGCTAGAACAATCCTGGCAAACTCAAGTAGATTCCACCTTAAACGCTTATCTCTCCAACTTCAAACAACTTGTGCAGCAGCTCAATGCATTCAGCACATATTCATTTGAGCAACTACAGCAGGTAGCAGACTTTGCTGCTAACAGCCTTAATGAACTCAGTACAAAGTTTGGTCAAGAGAGAGCTGCCACCCCCACTGCTATAGCCAAACTCCAGAGTCAAGTGAATGAATTATCTACTCCCAAGCCAGGTGTTCTGCCCTCTCCCCCTTCTGATGACTTGGTGGATTGAGAGCAGAGAATATGGGACGCTATTTGAGAGCTACATACAACTACTTGTAGTCAAGAACGTCCTACTGAGGCTCCTCAACCTGACCCCCAGGTGCTTGAGTTGACTGCTCAAGTTGCAGAGATACAGCAAGAACTTGCCGCCCTACGCAAGATGATGGCAACTGTTGCTAATCCAGTTGGGGTTGTTGACAAAGATGGTTGCTGCCCTGGCTTACCAGGAGCCCCTTGAATTCAATGCACTAGGGAACTGATTGCCTTAGCTAACAAGGTGGATCATTTGAAGTGGGACCATACTGAGCTGGATAGAGATTTACAAGAGATGAGTGAATTGATTGACTCTGTGAACAACAGGTTTGCCCCTTGCCTCTCAGTGGGGCCATCCCTTACATCTTGCCTGGCTGAGCTCTCTACAGTAGTGATCACCCAAGGTCAACACCTAGATGTTACTGAACAACAGACCGCTCAGTTGAGACCCTGACTACCCTTGAAGAGAGTGTTTGTCAGCTGTGGGCTAGACAGCCCCCCTCTGAATCCAAAGCAGAGTTTTCCCCGTGTATAAACATACTTGATAGCAACAATGATGGTCCAACTCCCAAAGCACACTTCAAGCCTACCTTTAAATAAGTCTTTGACCCCAGAACCTCAACCATTGCAGCTTTCCTAAATATCTATGAAACTGCCATGAGACAAGCATCAGACAAGGTTAAGAAAGAACATATTCTGACCTGTCTACACCCGACTTGCCAGGAAGTGGTGGTGCCTGAACTACCCACCATTGAGACATGGGAGGATATGAAGCAGCTTCTGATTGACAAGTTTGGTGGTGACCTTAGCCTGGAAGTAAAAAAGGACGCTTTTATGCACATTGCTTTCAAGCCTAAAGAGACACTAGCCAAGTTTGAAGACAGATTCTACATGGAAGGATAGCAACTGATAACAAGCAGACAATTGACAGCCCATGAAGCTTACATGGCTTGCGCTCAAGCCCTCAAGGTTAACCAGCTTCTGTGTCTTCACTTCAAGGACCATAAAGCTATGCTTTCCTCTATGAAGATCATAAAGACGCTGTTGCAGGACATGTACCTTATCCATTCTGGAGCAGTTGTTAGAGAAAGTCAATCTGCTTCTAACTCTGGTTTGTCTTCCTGTGGTCCTTGCATTCTTACCATGAACTTGAAAGATCCTCCTTGACGCCAAGGTTGCCACAACTGTGGTCAGATAGGTCCCCATTATTGAGTCTGTACCAAACCACAGGTTGAAAGAGCTGATCCAAAAGAGCAGGCGTGAAAAGAGCAGTCAACCTAGAGGCAGAGACGCTCTTGGTTGACAACTCTTCCTAGTCTCTTTCAATCCCTCCCTCTATATCTGACTCTGAGCCTGCTGATAATGAGGCTCCTTCTATCCTCCTATTATTCCACAATATCTCTGATAACTCTGGCCTGGATGACTCTGATACAGACAACTCCAATGCATATGGGTACTCTGTTCTGGCTGTTCCCAAAACCATTACAGTCCCCTATAAATTGCAATCAGGAAAGACTAAAACTACCACTAAGCCTTTGCCTGAAGCCAAAGAAGTTGTCTCTTGTCCTTACCTCACTCAAGCTAAGAGGTCTCCTGTGCTAGTAGAGCTGTCAGAAGAAGCTGCCAAGGTTGCTGATGCTGTCTTCAAGAAGGTATCTGTTTAGCTTCCTCTCCAGACTGTCTATAAGGAGTTCTCAGGATTAAGATGCATGATTGAGAAGTGGGATAAGGAACTAGAGGAGACTCAAAATATCTTGGCTGTCCTTCCACCCTTTGGTTGCACTACCACTTGAGTAGAGATATCCATTCAAAAAGTGAAGATCAAGGCTGTTTTAGACACTGGCTTGCCAGTCAACGTTGTCTACTCCAAGCTTGTGAAGAAACTCAAACTTGCCCCTGACCTTAATTATCACCAGTCATATGGCACAGCTGGACTGTCTATGACCCACACTATAGGGGCGTACTCTGCTCTACCCATGCGGTTTGGCAAGCTTCTCCTAGCTGCACCAGCAGTTGTCTTAGAAAGCAAGAGTTACGATCTCTTAGCCGGCACCCAGTTCCTTAGGGAATATAATAAGATAATCAACCTGAAAGATGGTTACCTCTCTATTCTAAGATACAAAGTCCCTCTGATCTTTGAAGAGCCGGTTAAAGTTCCCAGGAAATGACTCAAGAAATGTGCCTTGGAATATCCCACTGGGGGTTTCAACCTCAAATATTGCACCAACTCTTCAAACATGAAATGTCCACCCATGGCTTGTCCTGCGTCTGAGGAGATCCCTCTCCTAGCCATGTCTGCTGTCATCATTCCCCCTAGATCCCAGGCCATCCTAGACTCCCAGATATTATATGAGCTACCTGAACAAACCTTCTTGGAGTTGTACTCTCCCCCCTCTTTAGGGCGCAACAAACCTTATCTCTGTCCTGGAATCCTAGATGTCTCCCATAAGGACCCTGTTCAATTGTTGGTAGCCAACCTGCCTGCACTCCCCATGACCGTGTCTAGGGGGCAGGTTGTTAGATATGGAAAGTTGTTGGGCGCTCCTGATGTCCTGTCTCTTCATCCCTTTGGCACGTTCCAAGATTTTAACCTACCTGAGGATGAACCCCAAGTCATATACTTGTTCACTGCACAAGACTTTCAACAGCTGTCCCTGGTTCAACAGAAAGAGGTGCTAGACCTTCTAGATCAATTTTACAACATCTTTGCTAAGGACAGTACCAACTATGGGTTAGCCAAAGGTTTTATCCATCAGATTGACACTGGCAACGCTCCCCCCTTCTGTGCTAAACCATATTGCTGCAGCCGCGTGGAGGACGTCCAGGTATCTAAAGAGCTCAAACAACTGTTGGACACTGGGCTGCTGGCACCTTCCCAAAGTCCTTGGGCATCCCTGCTACTCATTTTAAAGAAGAAAGATGGAGGTCATTGCATTGTGATGGGCTACCGCCAATTGAATTATTTGACCATGAAGGACTTGTACCCCTTGCCGCGTATTGATGATGCTCTCCAACGTCTTAGAGGCTCTAAGTTTTTCTCCGCAATGGATCTGGCATCTGGATACTGGCAAGTTGACCTATCTCCCAAGGATCTCCAAAAAGCCGCGCTCATTACATCTGAAGGGCTTTTTGAGCCTACTTGCATGCCGCAGGGACTCTGCAATGCCCCAACCACCTTCTAAAGGGCCATGGACTCCATCCTCCACAACTTGAAGCTGCCATAAATCCTAGTATATTTGGATGATATAAAAGTTTTCAGCGCTACCTTTACTGATCACCTGGCTCATCTCAAAGAGGTGTTCATAAAGATTTGAGAAGCTGGCCTCAAACTAAAACCTTCCAAGTGCGCTTTCTTCAAAGAGCGTCTTGAATTCTTGGGCCATGAAGTAACCCAGACAGGGATTCACCCAATGACTAAGAAGGTTGAGGTCATTGACAAAATGCTTCCGCCCACCAAGCTGCAAGAGGTACAAGTCTTTCTAGGGATGATGGGCTACTATAGACAGTTTATCTCTGACTTTGCCAATACTAGTGAACCTCTAGTCCAGCTGTTATGTAATGTCCCTTTTAAATGGACCGCCAGTCAGCAGCAAGCCTTTGAAACCCTTAAGCAAAAACTCAAAAAGGCGCCAATCCTAGTGTATCCTGACTATGATAAGGAGTTCATCCTATACACCGACACTAGCAATCTTGATATTGGAGCTATTCTGGCCCAACTAGACAATGAGGGTGTAGACCATCCTGTGGCTTACACTTCCTGCATGCTAAACAAGCATGAGAAGAATTATAGTATCACAGAGAAGGAGTGTCTTGCTGTTTTGTATGCAGTCAAGCAGTTCTGCCACTATGTGTATAGTACCCATTTCACAGTTGTCACTGACCACGCTTTGCTTAAATGGTTACAACAACTTAAGGAGCCAGAAGGGCACCTAGCTAGATGGGCCCTACGTCTGCAAGGGTACAACTTCACTATGCTCCATTGCCCTGAGATTCAACATCAGAACGCTGATAGGCTGTCCAGAATGCCCATTATTGCTTTACATCCTGCAGAGGATGAACGGTTGTACAAACTAATTGGCTACCCTTCTTCTTGGGAAAGTGAGACAGAAGAGGTCCAACTGGCTTTGTCCAAGCTATCTGAAGGTACCCTCATACACGACAATCAACTCTTCAAGAAAGTACAAGATCAATATCTGCCTTATGTACAACTCAGTCTTTGCCTCTTGTTGGTGTTGCAAGCTCATAAAGAGACTGGGCATGGAGGCATTGACAAGACTTTTGACTGGCTTCAGAAGAATTACTTCTTGGAAAACCTTTGCCTGCTGATCCCAGACATCATAGCTAGTTGCCACAACTGCCAGCTGCAGAGGCCTTGAGCTGTTGCCCACAAATTCAAATTAGTTCCCCCTCAACATGCTTTTCATACTGTCAGCATTGACGTGGTAGGTCCTCTCCCCCGCTCACATTCTGGGTGTTGCTTTATTCTGATTGCTGTTGATCACTTAAGCAAGTGGGTAGAGGCTTGCCCTACAAAGGACATAACAGCTAAGACAACTGCTGCCTTCCTGTTACAAGACTTTTTCTACTGTCATGGCTGTCCTCAAGTGTCTCTCTCAGATAATGGGACTAACTTCAATGCCAAGCTGATAACCTCTGTTGTCAAAGCTTTGGGGTCTCACCAGTCCTTCTATGCCCCCTACAATCCTTCTACCAATGGGGCAGTTAAGCGTGCAAATTTAACACTGGTCTCCATCATGAGGAAGCTTACCTACTCTGATGCTGCCAACTGGGATCTATACTTACCTGCTGCTCTCTTTGTATATTGCCTTAGCAACCATTGTGTCACTGGGTACTCCCCTTTTGCTATGCTGTATGAACAAGAGGCTACTACCCCATTGCTCTTGGGCCCTCCCCTTCTTTTCTCTGATAAGGCCATGAATCCTGACAACCACATCAAGGATCTAGTCAACCGCATAATTGATATACAGGCCACTGCCTAAACTTCTGCATACAAAACTAAGATGCTTGAGCTTTCTCCTGATAATGCTGGATGCTTCCCCTTGCCTGAATTTGATGTTGGTGACCATGTTCTTTACTACCAACACCAAGTAGGTGGGCTTTGCGCATAATTTGGAAACTATGTGGATTGGCCCTTTGGAAGTGACTTTTAAATGAGGGTCCAAATACACTGTAAAGTTCCTCTCCAGTGATTGTCCTTTTGCTTGAGTGCATGCAAAGTTCCTCTGCAAGTACCACCCCCCTAAGGCCAATCTAGGGGTGGGTAATGTTGTGAATACCACTATTCACCATGTGTCAATTTTGCCTTCAGTGGGCCATTTTGAAGACAAATCTCTTGTTTTTGCTTTTTGCTCTCAAAATGAGTTGATGACTGAATCAGGAAATACAATTGTTTGGTTTCTTGACTCTGCACATCTCACTTGCCCCACTCATGCTTGTGGCAAGTGATCCTACTGTCCTGGTAGTCTTTTGTGGTATTCCTAACCACTATATATTCCATTTCATATTCATCAATAAAAGTTAAGTTCTATTCAAATTTTTATATTTGTGTCTTCACATACTTTGGCGCCTCTCTCTAGCCACAACTAGTAGAGATTATTCCTCCATGGCCACAAGGTAATCACATAGCCTTCCCTGTCATCTAACAAAGACTTAGTACAAATCCAATCCTAAGGTTAGGATTTCCTGTTGCGTGTCTGTGCCGCGCCTCAGAACATGGCATCACCCAAGGATAAGTCTCCTGCACATTAGGAGCACCACAATAAGCCCCCTTCTGCTTCCCCCACCACCAAACTCCCCCTTCAAGCTCATCTGGGGATGATTCAAAGCCCCACCCCAATTACTTCCCTGTCTTTTGCCATGCTCCTGCTGACCCCTGGGACCCTCTATTGGCTCACAACATCTGCAATGTTGATGGCAAATTTAAGGTTCCCTCTTCCTTGCCTAAGTATTTTCCTATCATGAGCGTAAAAGGTGGGCCAGCCATGGTGGCCAATGGTTATATTTTCTCTTGCAACAATGCCAACCGAGGCTTCAAGAGCTGCCATTACACCTGCGAGGACCGCTCCTGCCCAGTGCAGCTCAACACAGAGCGCTGGGACTTGGTCCAAACCATCAAGTGTGAGCATAACTGCATCATGACAAATACCACCATAGCCTGTCTCCTCAAGTGGTATCTCATCCAGGTGATGTCCACCTCCAAAGATCTTTCTGCCACCCATTCAGCTGGCTGTGCTTAATTGCAAATACCTCTCCCCAATCAACTTGAAGAGGGTGCCAACCCACAATCAGTTGGTCAAGTTTGTAAGTGATAGGCGTCAAGCCTCCAATCCCCTGGCCAAGAGTGCCTGTGGTGATCCACATGTGTGCTGTTTTGCAGGTGAGGGCTGATTTGGCTTTAAATAAAGACAATATGCTGAAGAGTGACAATGTGTGGTTAGCTGGTGACGCTGTAAACTAGTAGGTAACATAGGGCTGCTAGGGGTAAGTAAGGTGAGCCTAGTAGGTAACATAGGACTACTAGGGTAAGTGAGGTGAGCCTAGTAGGTAACATGATCTACTAGGGTAAGTAAGGCCTGCTTGGTAGGTAACATAGGACTACCAGGGGAAGATGTTGCCTTCACCCAGAAGAAGATATTGGCTGCTTTGGGGCTATAGTGCTTCACCCTGCAGGAAACTGTGGCTGTAAAAGGGTGAAGACTGAAATAGCAAGCAGGGAACTTTTTCTGTCTGGGGAGAGTAGGTTTTGGACCCCTGGCAGGTAACGCGGGCTGCCAGGGAGGGGAAGAGCTCTGAGGGCTCCACGTACCCTAATACACTTACAGGAGGTCTGTGAGCAAGCACCCTATCTAATGGACTTGTAGGGTGTTCTTGTTTATGCCCCTATGAGAGCTTTGGAGAAACCCAAGGTGAGCATTGGAGGGTATAGATTTGCTCAGAGGTGTCACCAAGGCGGCTTGGGGGAAGCAAGCTGCAGAACTTGGTGTGATCAGGTCTCTGGGAAGTAGAGCTGATTACTCTGCAACTGAACGCCCAGACTTAATCACCTGGATGAGTAAAGACAACATAGATATTGATCTATGGCTGAATGGCCTAAGTGGACTGCCGCTTGCGAGGGCCCAGTCAAACGCCAGTTCAATGTAGACTCATGCCTGGGTCTACAAGTTCTGGTAATGGGGGCTGAGATAAAGAACTGAGGTGGTTCATGGAATTAACAGAGAAAACTAGCAAGAGGGACTGTTAAGTCACAGTGAAGGCTAGTTGATGGACTGTTAATTCATATTGAATGGAATGAACTAATATGGTTTAGTGTGTAGAAGGAACAAAGAAGGTTCCTAGTGAGGATTTGTTAAGGAACTGGTTGAGGATAAGTGGAAGGACAAGAAGATTATGATACAGGACTAGCTGATCATAGAGCAGGATGGCCAAAGAACCAGAAGTTGGTGCTGAAGAACTGAAGAGCTGAGGGGGTGAACTCGCTGGACTGGATGCAGAGGCTGGAAGAGCTGGTTTTAGTAACTTTTGAGAAGAAATTCAGATAAAAAGAAGCAGTTAAAAAATAATTAAATACCGCCTGATTATGATTAAAAAAGGATTGAAAATCATAAAATAAAAAAAGAAAGATAAGGAAAATAACATATAGTTTGTTAGAACTATATGTTATTTTAAAAAAGAAGGAGTGAGGAGGAAATAGGCCAGAAAGAAGCTGGAAGAAGAACAGAGAAACTGTAAGGGCAAAAGAGCAAATTTTGCCAAGAACAGCTAGGAAAAACAAAAGGACAAGCAGCAGGCAGGTTCAAAGTTGCAAAAAGTTGAGAGAAACACAGAGAAACGTTGAAAAATCAAAGGGTCAAAATTTGCCTAAGTAAAACATATGTGGAAGTGCTTGAGATTTGCTGCGGAAACGTGACAGGAATTATGGCAAAACTGTTTGAAACATGGAGCAGTTGTTTACCTGGAGCAAGACAGCCTTAGGTTTGAACCAGGGTCAAGGACAGTTCATCCAAGGAAACCTTTTTGGCAAAACTGTTGAATTAAGGCGTATGATTGGCTGCAAGCCAAAGTTTATTTGATCAGTGTTTTGAGGGCTTTAACTTAAGAGTTAAAGCCTAAAAAATGAGGAGCAGATGCAGAAAATTTAGGGCTTTCATTGGCTAAAGTAAGTTTAAAGGTTTAATATATTATAGGAGAAGGAAAACAGGATAGTTTAAGCTTTGAAGAACCAGAGTTCTAAGAGAGGTTTTTGGTCTGAAACAAGGGGCTATAAAAGAGAGAGCTATCTGAGACTCTTCAGGGACTAAATCAAGTGGATTACAAAGGCCACAGAAGCTACAGAAGGAGCAAAAGACCAATGATAGAAATCCAGAGCTAGAACAGACCGCAGAAGCCTAAGATTAGAACACAGGGGTCCACAACCAAGGTGCAGGAGCCCAAGATCAAAGCGCAGGAGCCCAAGACCAAGTACAAGGAGTCCAAGAGATTGTTAAAGGACTCCAAGTATTGGAACAACCTCTTTATTATCCCCTATCCCAAGGCTATATATCAGAAGGTTTCTAAGGGGATCTTCCTTCTGACTGTGAATAAAGCGCCTATTACAACCCCTATCCAAATTTCCCGTGTAAAGAGAGAATATAAGTCCCATGAGTCAATTACCCCATATTTTCTATCCTAGCCCAGGGGATGAGGAGTCCTATTGCCTAGGATGCAGGAAGTTTGCCTCCAGTAAATATGCCCAGGAGGAGTGGGAGAAGGTGACAAGGCATTTGGAAATGACAAATAGAGGAAGAGAGTTCATTGGGAGAGAGTTTGTGAGACTATTGCAGGATTGGTATTGGCCTACAGAAGGGTTGGCGCCTGCTGAAGTGCAAGTGTACAGTGGAGACACTTGCTTAGTGATTGGGAAGATACTGGAGGAGTTTTCTCTTATGCAAGCCAAGTATAAGCTCCTCATCAACCATTCACCACGGTTGGGGAATGACAGCTCCTCCAAGCCGGTCCCTGGCTACAACCCAGGACACAATTTGGGGACTGGTGACCAGGAGCCCCACAATGCCACTAAAATTGAAGATCTGGTCCTCACATATTCCCTCAAAAAAACTGAGGATGGTGAGATGTTCCTTCTCCATGATGATGTGCAGGAAGTGGAGGATAGGATTATAGCCTACACCACAACCCAAAACCTGGAGCAGCTCAATACTGCTACCACCTGGCTGTACAACGGCACATTTGCTACTTGCCCCTCTCTCTTTAAGCAGCTTTGGATCCGCATGAGCAGTTTAATGACCAAGTTATCCCTCTTGTGTTCTTTCTCCTTCCTGGCGCCAAGACTGAAGTCTATACCAGAGCCTTTAAGATTGTCTGGGATGCTTTGAGCTCCCTTCCCACCAATCAGCTCCCCCCTCCCACTCACACCACAAGGGTAAATCCCTCCTCCGCTGAGAAGGATGAGTCAACCCTAGCTGCTGAGTAGCTAGCTCATGCACGCTCACTTGGGCCAAAGTTTATCATAATGGACTTTGAGCAAGCTCAGTTCAGAGCCTTTGAGGCCACCTTTAATGGAGAACTCCAGGGCTGCTTCTTCCATTTTAGGCAGGCCCTCATCAAGAATCTCAAGAGTGAGAAGGACCTTTTCAAGAAGTATCTTAACAATGGTAAGGGAAGTGCTGCTTTGCCTTGACTCAGTTTGCTGTCTTGGCTTTTGTGCGCCTGGAGCATACTGGGATTGGCTTTGAGGCCCTCCTGGAGGACGCTTACATAAAGAAGCACTCCATCATCTTTAAAGGTTACTTGGATTACTTTAAGCGCCAATGGGTGGGCAAAAAGGTAACTTCCCAGAGAGGTAAGAGCAGGGTCACTGCCCCTTGGAATTGCTAGGGCGCCTACCTCAAGGGAGAGATGAAGATAACCTCTAGCCTTGAGGTTTAGCACAAGCACCTGAAGGTGAAGTTTGGATCAAACAACAAATATAACAAGCTCTTCCAGAAGCTACAGGAGGAGCAGGCCCAGACTGTCTCCAAGTTTTTCAGCCTGGTCAACCAGGTGGCCCCCAAGAAGCAAAAGTCCAAAGAGCAGGACTACCAGGAGGACGTTCAGAAGGTGGTAAAGAAAAAGTGTAAGGTGGCAGAGATTAAGAAGTACCTTGAGGACGTTGCCACTGCTCTTGCTGGTGGCTTTAATTAGCTTAATAAACCCTGCTTTGCCTGTTTATTTTTTACTTTTAAAATTTTAATTTATTCATAGTGTACTAATTTTTTTATGTATAAATGGTAAGTTTCAGATACAGTTTCAATGTGGTTTAGTAAGAAATATCTTATAATTTGTTAATTTATCTTTAAGCTATGAGATATTTTCAGTTATGCTTGTATAAAGTATAATAAATTTAAATAAGAATTTTCTTATATTTTTTAGTCATTATGATATATAGAAATATCTTTATTTTTGGCTCATTGGAATTTTAATTTTTATAGGAATAAAAAATAATTTTATAATAAAGAGTGTAATTTACATAATAAACTGAAAAATAGTTGCTTACATCTCCTTATTCTTATTACTTATAATAATTTTTTTACTGCAGTTTTAAACTCTCTGGAGTCATTTTAGTATAATAAAGTATTTTAAAATATTTTTATATTAAAAATGTTTAGGGTAAAGTGTTTTATTAATTAAAAAAGTGTTGATATCCAGGAAACAACATTAAGTAAAACTGGGTTGTCACTTTACTATAGTGTTGACATTAAAAGTGTCAAAATGGCCACTATCAACATTATTATTGTTGACATGGGCGCTGTTGCCGCAGGACTAAGGTTGGTCAAAAGGATCTGAAGCTCTTCAGGTCTGGGCATGAATAGTCCAGGGCAAATCCATGGTTCCAGATAAGAGGCACCATGGTGACCAAAACCTTCCCATTTAGATCCAAGGGGATATATAAGGACAGACCAGTGTGGTGAATTACTTGAGATCCAGAAGGGATGATGAACCCAGAGGAGGCATGCAAGGGGATTTCTCTGTACTCCTTAGTTGACAATGAGAGCATTCTGAGAATTCTATGCTGTAGAGTATAGGCCACAGGGATGTCACTGTCAGAATATTTCATTTTAATGAAGTGAAGCTTCTTCTTGGGGAGGTCAACTGTTTTGGTCATATTTTAGTACATAGGGATAATATTACCTAAGATCTTGAAGATATCATCACCATGGTTGGTGATAGTCCTATATCTTTTCAGGAATTCTGTATCAATAAAAATGCTATGAATTTTATCATCCAGAACTATAGCAGGGACAGTTATAATCAACTTCCCAAACTGGAGGAGCAATGTCAAGTAAGTACCCATTACCTTAGTGGTAAGTGGGCCAGAAGTCCCAAATACCTCTTGGTAGTCCAAGTCTGGAGCCAGCTTTAGGTTTTTCACCAGTCAAGAAGAAATAATGTTTCCAGGGGCTACTGAGTCAATAGTGGCTCTGACTTTCACCTTGTGGACCATCATATTGATGTAAGTGCAGTCCTTTCTATTGATACCGTCAACCAAGGACATCACTTGATAGACATCAATATCCTTGTATTTTCTGAGGAATTCTACTAAGGCAGTGCACAAAGTGGGGCTGAATCCCTTGAAAGTCTCCAAGAAAACCAAGACATTGACAAGAATGAGGATTTGTGCCTTTTTCTTAGCACTATCACTCTCATGTGTAACTTATGTAGTAGGGAGAGTCAACTGTTCAGCTTAAGGAAGTACAACAGTCTCACGGGCTTCAGGAGCTATCAGGGGTTCCTTTCTCAATCTCTTTTCTCTGGAATAAGCATTTATATTAAGGATTCTATGGAGCTGGTCCTCTTCTATCTCCTGAGAATCAGGGTAGCAGAGCAAGGGGATAGCTGTCATGAATGACATTTCAATACTTGTATTGGAAACCTGGGAATAAAACCTTGGCCCTCAGGAAATGCCTTGCACCAACCAGGATAGAAAGAGACTTGCCAGAATGCCAGTTGAGTCAAACCCTGGGCTGCAGGAGATACCTTGCCCCAATCAGGAAGGACAGGACCCGCCAGTCTTCCAGCAGCCAAGAATAAAAGACAATACTGTTGTGTTCTGAGGTGCGGCATAGACACACAATAGGGAATCCTAACCTTAGGACTGGATTAGTACTAAGTCTTGGTTAGATGGCAGGGAAGACTATGAAATTAACTTATAGCCCTGAATGAATAATCTCTACTAGTTGTGGCTAGAGGGAGGCACTGAAGTCCTAGAACACAAAGACAAAATGTGAATAGAGCTTAATTTTTATTGGGTATAAAGATTAGGAATATATACTGTATAGCTTTACTACAAAACAATACATGAATGGTAAGATCACTCACCACAAGCATGAGTGGGGAAAGTGAGCTGCAGAGAATCAGAAAACTAAACAATTGTATTTCCCAGTTTGGCTACAGACTCATTTCAAGAGGAGAAGGCAAAAGCAAGAGAATTGTCCTTTAAATAACCCATCAAAGGCAAAATTAAAACATGGTAAATGGCAGCATTAATGAAATTGCCCCCCTCTAGATTGGTCTTAGGGGGTATTATTTGCAGATAAATTTGGCATGCACTCAGGCAAACAGACAACCACTAGAGAGGAGTTTCACAGTGTACTCTGATCCTCATTTGAAGGTCACTTCTAGAGGCCCAACCCACAACATATCTAGCTTGTGAGCGTGTCCTCCTACTCTATGCTGATAGTAGAGAACATGATCTTTAATATTGAACTCAGGTAAAGGGGAACATCCAGCATTGTTGGGGAAGAGCTTGAGAACCTTAGTCTTATATGCAGAGGTATATGCTTTGGCCTGTACGTCAATTATGCAGTTGACTAGATCCTTGATATGGACATCAGGATCCATAGCCTTATCAGAGGAGAGTAGGCCCCCCAGGAGCAACAGAGTGGTGGCCTCAAGTCCATACATCATAGCAAAAGGGGAATATTCAGTGACCTGATGATTTCTGAGACAAAAAGCAAAGAGAGCAGCAGGTAAGTATAAATACCAGTTTGCAGCGTCAGAGTAAGTGAGTTTTCTCATGATAGAAACCAAAGTAGAATTTGCACGCTCAATAGCCCCATTGGTAGAAGGATTATAGGGGGCAGAGAAGGATTGGTAGGACCTCAAGGTCTCAATATCAGAAGTTGCTAACTTTGCGTTGAAGTTAGTTCCATTGTCAGATAACAACAATTGATGGCAGCTATGGTGGCAGAATACATCTTGCAACAGAAAGGCGGTTGTTGTCTTGGCAGCAATGTCCTTAGTAGGACGAGCTTCCACACACTTGCTGAAATGATCAACAGCAATTAGGATGAATTGGCAACCCAAGCAGGAGCGGGGGAGAGGCCCTACAGCATCAATGCTGAAAGTGTGAAAGGAGTGTTGAAGGGGACCAGCTTGAACTTGTGAGAGGCAGCTCAAGGTTGCTGGAGTTGGCAGTTGTGGCAACTAGCTATGACATCTGGAATAAGCAGGTGGAGGTTCTCCCAAAAAATGGTTTTCTGGATCAATTCAAAGGTCTTGGCAATGCCTCAATGTCCAGTCTCCTTATGAGATTGGAGCACCAGCAAAAGGCAAAGACTAGGCCGTACATAAGGCAGGTATTGTTCTTGCACCTTTTTAAAGAGCTGGTTGTTGCAAATGAGAGTGTTCTTGAATAGATTAGACAGGGCAGTTCAAACTTCTTCTGTCTTGCTCTCCAAAGAGGAAGGGTATCTAACTAGTTCATAAAGTCAATCAGCCTCAGCAGGGTGTAGAGCAAGGATGGGAATTCTGGATAATCCATCAGCGTTTTGGTGTTGGATCCCAGGATGGTGTAGTACTGTGAAGTTGTAGCCTTGCAGGCGGAGGGCCCATCTAGCTAGTTGTCCCTCTGGTTCTTTAAGCTGTTGCAACCACTTAAGAAAGCCATGGTCAGTGACCACAATGAAATGGATACCATACATGTAATGATATAATTGTTTGACTGCATGAAGTACAGCAAGGCACTCTTTCTCTGTGACACTGTAGTTTTTCTCATGCTTATTGAGAATACAATAAGTATAAGTCACAGGGTGATCCACTCCTTCATCATCTAGTTGAGCCAAGATAGCCCCAATAGCCAGGTTGCAAGCATCAGTTTAAAGGATAAATTCTTTATTGTAGTCAGGATATACCAGGATGGGAGCCTCTTTAAGTTTTTGCTTAAGGGTCTCAAAGGCCTGTTGCTGACTAGCAGTCCATTCAAAAGGGAAATTGTGTAACAGCTGAACCAGCGGCTCACTAGTGTCAGCAAAGTCAGGGAGGAACTGTCTTTAGTAACCCATCATGCCCAGAAAGACTTGTACCTCTTGCAGGTTGGTGGGTGGAAGCATTTTGTCAATGGCCTCAACTTTCTTGGTCATTGGGAAAATCCCAGTCTGGGTCACCTCATGGCCCAATAATTCAAGACATTCCTTGAAGAAAGCACACTTGGAAGGTTTTAGTTTGAGGCCAGCTTCTCAAATCTTTATGAACACCTCTTTGAGATGAGCCAGGTGATCAGTAAAGGTAGCGCTGAAAACTTTTATATCATCCAAATATACTAAGACACATGAAAGCTTCAGATTATAAAGGATTAAGTCCATGCTTGTTGGAAGGTAGCCAGGGCATTGCAGAGTCCTATCAGCATATATGCAGGCTTAAACAGTCTTTCATAAGTGATGAGAGCGGCCTTTTGTCTATCTTCAGGGGAGAGGTCAACTTGCAAATACCCAGATGCTAAATTCATAGCAGAGAAGAACTTAGAGCCCCCAAGGCGGCAGAGAGCATCATCAATACACAGCAAGTGTAGGAATCCTTCTTGGTTAAGGAATTTAACCATCAATAATTCATCACGTTGTGGTGACCTTCATTATTCTTCTTCAGTATGAGCAAAGGGGAGGCCCATGGACTTTGGGATGGAGCAAGTAGCCCAGTGTCTAACAGTTGTTGGAGCTCTTTAAATACCTGAGCGTCCTCTATTCAACTGTGGCGGTAAGGTTTAGCTCAAAAGGGGGGAGCATAACCAGTAGCAATTTGATAAATAACTCCTTTAGAAAGACTGTAATCAGTGCTGTCTTTAGCAAAGATATCTAAAAACTGATTCAGCAGGTCAAGCACCTCTTTCTTTTGCACCAGGGATAGTTGCAGGAAGTCTTGAGAAGTGAACAAGGATAGGACTTGGGGCTTGTCTTCAGGTAAATTAAAGTCCTGGAACATACCAAAGGGATGTAGTGATAGGACGTCAGGAGCATTCAACAAATTGTCATAGCCAACAACCTGCCCTCTAGACACATGTATGGGGAGAGCAGTCAAGTTGGTTACCAGCAGTTGAACAGGATCTTTATGAGAGACGTCTAATATCCCTGGGCAGAGGTAGGGGTTGTTGCAGTCTAGCAAGGGAGGAGAGTACAGCTCTAGGAACATGCGCTCAGGTAACTCATATGATATCTAAGAGTCTAGGATAGCTTGAGATCCAGGGGTAATGGTCACAGCAGAAGTATCCAGAAGTGGAATCCCTTCAGATGCAGGGCAAGCCATAGGAGGACACTTTATGTTGGATGAGTGGGTACAGTATTTTAGAGTGAAGACACCAGTGGGATATTATAAGGCACCCATCTTGAGGCGCTTTATGGGAACTTTGAAAAGCTCCTCAAAGATTAAAGGGACTTTGTAACCTAAGATAGAGAGGTAGCCATCCTTTAAATTGATGATCCCATTGTACTCCCTAAGGAATTGAGTACCAACTAGAAGGTTGTAACTCTCATTCTCCAAGACTACGGCAGGCGCAACTAGGAGTAGCTTGCCAAACTGCATAGGAAGAGCAGAATGGGCCCCTATAGAAAAAGTCATGGATAGTCCAGCTGTATCATACAACTGGTGATAGTTAAGGTCGGGGGCAAGTTTGAGCTTCTTGACAAGCTTTGAGAAGACAACATTAGCAGGAGATCTAGTGTCCAAGACAGTCTTGATTTTCACCTTTTGGATGGATATCTCTATACAAGTAGTAGCTTTAGTAGTACAACCAAAGGGTAGGAGGACAGCCAGAATGCCCTGGGCTTCTTCTAGCTATTTGTCCCACTTTTTGATCATGCATCTGAGGCCCAAGAACTCCTTATAGACCGTCTGGAGAGGGAGCAAGACAGAGACATTTTTGAACACAGCCTCAGAAACTTCAGCAGCTTCTTCAGAAGACTTGATAAGCACAGGAGATCTCTTGGCTTGGGTGAGGTAAGGGCAAGAGACAAACTCCTTGGCTTCAGGCAGAGGCTTGGCAGTTGTAGTAGTTTTCCCAGAACGTAGCTTATAAGGGAATGCAATAGTTACAG
This sequence comes from Entomophthora muscae, assembly GCA_014839935.2. NCBI lineage: Eukaryota > Fungi > Entomophthoromycota > Entomophthoromycetes > Entomophthorales > Entomophthoraceae > Entomophthora > Entomophthora muscae. Next base: position 27,343 of record QTSX02003716.1, read on the forward strand.
GGACGTCCAGGACTGAATACTTATAGGCATCAGGATCTTCTATATCAGAATTTTCCATGTAAGATTCATCAGAGATGTTGTGGAATAGCAGCAGAATGAGAGGAGCCTCAGTGTCAGCAGGCTCAGAGTCAGCAATGGAGGGGGGATTGAAGGAGACTGGGAAGAATTATCAACCAAGAGCGTCTCTGCCTCTAGGTTGACTGTTCTTTTCCTGCCTGCTCTTTGGGACCAGCTCCTTCAACCCAAGGATTGGTGAAGACACGGGAATGGTGACCTATCTGTCCACAGTTATGTCAATCCTGGCTCCAAGGAGGATTATGCAAGTTTGTGGTAAGGATACACAGACCACGTGAAGACAAACTAGAGGTAGAAGCAGCATGATTCTCCAGCACAACTGCTCCAGAATGGGTAAGGTGCATATCCTGCAACGGTATCTTTATGCTCTTCATGGAAGAAAGCATGGCTTTATGGGCCTTGAAGTGAAGACACAGGAGCTGGTTAACTTTGAGGGCTTGAGTGCAAGCCATGTATGCTTCATGTGCGGTCAACTGGCATCTTGTGATAGGTTGTTGTCCTTCCATGTAGAATCTATCTGCAAATTCAGCTAGGTTCTCTTTTGGCTTGAAAGTAATGTGCATGAAGGCGTCCTTCTTCACTTCCAAACTAAGTTCACCACCAAATTTGTCAATCAGAAGTTGCTTCATATCTTCCCAGGTCTTGATGGTAGGCAGCTCTGGCACTACTACCTCTTGACAGGTTGGGTGCAGAAAGATTAGAATGTGTTCCTTCTTAACCTTATCCAAGGCTCTTCTCATGGCAGTTTCATAGATAGTTAGAAAAGCTGCAATGGTTGAGGTTTTGGGGTCAAAGACTTGCTTAAAGGTTGGTTTAAAGTGGGCCTCAGGAGTTGGACCACTATTGTTGCTATCAAGTGTGTTTATACATGGGGAAAACTCTGCTTTGGATTCAGAGGGGGGCTGTCTAGCCCACAGCTGACAAAGACTCTCTTTGAGAGTAGTCAAGGTTTCAGAGGTGCGGGCACTTGTATTACTAGCTAAGGTGGTTTGTTGCTTAGCAACATCTAGGTGCTGACCCTGTGCTGTTACTACTGTGGAAATTTCAGCCATTTGGAAGGTGAGAGACGGACCCACTGAAAGGCAAGGAGCAAACCTGTCATTCACTGAATTGATTAACTCACTCATTTTTTGTACATCTTTATCAAGTTCAGAGTAGTCTCATTTCAAGTGGTCCACCTCATTAGCTAGAGCTATCAAATCTCTAGCACGGTGTATATGAAGGGCTCCTGACAGGCTAGGGCAGCAGCCATCTTTGTCAACAACCCTAACTGGACTAGCAACAGTTGCCATCATCTCGCGTAGGGCGACAACCTCTTGCTGTAACTCAGCAACTCGAGTTGTCAAAGAAAGCACTTGAGGATCTGGCTGTGATGACTCTGCAGGGCAATCTTGACTGCAGGTGAACGCTTGCAGCTCTCCAATGGCATCCCATAGCCGCTGTTCTCTATCCACCAAATTGTCAGATGGAGAAGAAGGGAGGACATCTGGTTTGGGCATAGAAAGCTCATTCACTTGAGTCTGGAGCTTGGCAATGGCAGTGGAAGTGGCAACCCTTTCTTGATTTAACTCTTCATTGAGCTTGCAGAGGCCTCTAGCAGCAAGGTATGTCACTTGTTGTAATTGATCAAAGGAATAAGCACTGAACACATTGAGCTGCTGTACAAGTTGTTCAAAATTGGTGAGGTAGGCGTTTTTTTGGTGGAATCTACTTGGGTTCTCCAGGGCTTTTCTAACTGGTGAAACTCATATAGACAATCCCTGATGTATTTAGGGATGGACTGGTGCATTCTTTCAATGGAGTTAACCAAGAAGGTTTGGGAATTAGTAGAGTTGTATTGATTAATGAACACAAAGGAAAACAGGGTGTGGATCCATTGTTGATAGGCAGCAAACTGATCCCAGTGGTTGGTGACAGCTGCTTGTAGGAGCAAAATCTCCTGAACGTGGAGTCCTAACACCATTTGATGGTGGGCTAAGGTGGGTTGTACAAAGGAGGACAATAGGTGTTCAGCGGAGTCAGTTGCTGAGAGGAGATGATGTGGAAATTGCAAAACCACAATAAATTTGTAGTATTCCATGCGACTGAACTGTAATTGGAGGCAAGGAATGGCCCCTTCATGGGCTATCCCAAGGGCTACTGCCATGGCTTGTTCTAAGTCAGGGGTACCCAAAGGGTAGGCCACTAGGCAGGAAACATTCCTGAGGTTCAGTACAGTAGGGACAATAGGTGAGTCTGCAATGTCTTCCTCAATAGGAGGACTGGTGATTTCAGGTGAAGTAAGCTCTTGTATAGGAAGAGACAAAGGACCAGAAAGCGTGGTTGAAAAAGGAATAACTAAGGGGCTTACAGCCCCTGTAGTGAGCACTATTTTTGTTGTGTTTTGAGGTGCAGCACAGACACATAACAGGAAATCCTAACCTTAGGATTGGATTTGTACTAAGTCCTGGTTAGCTGACAGGTAAGGTGGTGCATTTACCTTGTGGCCCTGAATGAAAAATCTCTACTAGTTATGGCTAGAGAGAGGCTCCAAAGTATGTGGAGACACAAATATAAAAATGTGAATAGAACTTAAATTTTATTGGGTATAAAGATTAGGAAAATATATTTTGTAGCTTTACCACAAAACAGTACATGGGCGGTAGGATCACTTGCCACAAGCATGAGTGGGGCAAGTGAGCTGCAAAGAATCAGGAAACTGAACAATTGTATTTCCCAGTTTGAATACAGACTCATTTTGAGAGGCAAAGGCAAAAGTGAGAGAATTTTCCTCAAAATAACCCATTGAAGGCAAAATCAAAACATGGTGAATGGCGGCATTCACAAAAAATACCTGTATTGAAAACCTCAGAATCAAACCCTGACCCTCTGAAGACAAATCAAGTCACCCAGGATGAACAGGGACCTATCAACCTGTTGAGTCACAGACTTGAGTTGTTAAATTACTCCACAACCTGCCAGCTTGTTAAAGGAAATTCCCCAGATGGTCACCAGATTGCTGCCAACCTTGTGCCACTGAGGACCCAGACCTACACAGAGGTTGTGGCTTGCCTAAAGGAGGTTGAGACAAGGTCTAATACTAGTTCTGCCAATGAGCACCAGCTGCTGCCAGTCTCCAGTCTAGAATGGGCAATACAATTGGCTGGCTCAGGGGATGGAGTAAACAGCAGCGGCGTAATAAAGCATCACCACTTCTGTTCAGTAGAGTAGGCCCAACCAGGATCTGCTGCCATCAAAACCCTAAGTCAAGATCCACTCCCTGCATGAAAATTGTCCACAGGCCTGAAGTCTGCAAAAATTGAAGAAGCAAAATCACATGGTATAAGAACCCAGGTGGTATGGGGATAACCATATCATAATTTTTGATAATAAAGATTTATGAACATTTGGTTTGATCAAATCCTACCTTATTTAGTTTTAGTGATATTTCATCTCAACTCTGGTCAAGTAGACAGCCAGGAAACCACCCAATCTAGAGATCAATTTTCTGACCCACCTCTGGCACTATACCATCCCCCTGGAGCCCCCTTTTGACCTGTGCATTTTACCAAATATTCACAAATTCTGTCTACTCTGAGTTTACTTGGAGAACATACTAATTGACAACCCTTGGAAAGGACTAAAGAGACTAAAACTATAGGTTGCAAAAGAAAGCAGTACATGTGGCCACCAAGATTGTTCAAAGACAAATACAACTTCTTGTTTGCCTACTTTATCCCTTGTCAGAAATTGCACCATTAATGCTATTTTGATATGGCCTTCTAATATTAATAGCTGCAAAGATTTGACTGGTTTTGCTTTTGGGTTCAGAAATTCCTTTTTTCTGTAAATGGGTCTGGGCCAATATCCACCCATTCTGGAATATCATACCTTCCCTTGTCTGATCCTAATATGACCTGATCCCAATGTGACCCCCTCAGCCACTCTGTCTTTCTAATGAGTGATCACCATCTCTTGTCTACTATTTAAGTAATCAAATCTCCTAATAAAGACAAGATTATACACATTTGCATTGGCTTTAATAATCTTCAAGCTTTTTCCTGTTCTTTCTGCCAAAAGGACTTTCTCATCTTGTATTCCAGGAAATTAAGGTACATGCCCTTAATCTTGCCCTGAAGGCTAACCCAAGACTAGCTTTGAACCTCAAATCTTTTTTTATAAAGATTTCCTGCTTGTCCTCCTGGATGTTGTCCCCAGGAGCCAAACACAACAAAATGGTGCTCACTACAGGGGCTGCAAGCCCCTTGGTTACCCTGTTCCCACAAGCATTCTCTGTTCCTTCTCCCTTTGTTTCTGAAGTACCCAAACAACCTAAAGTTTCTAGTCCTCCTCTAGAATAAGACATCACCAATGTCCCCTCAACCCCCATGGTACTGGTGCTGTCCCCCAGGCCCGCGTGGGCCCCCTTACAGCTTTCTCTCTCAACTATGAATAAGCTCAGTCTGCTGCCTGCTCTCTACTCCATTATGGAACTGTGGCTATGCACACTATCCCTGGTCTCTGTCCCAGGTACACTTCTGAAGACCTGTATTCCTTCCTCTTGGACTTTGGTCTCCCCCTGCGCTGATGGAGTCCATGGATACAATTGGTGTGTTAGTTATCCAGTTTATTTTACCCGCCCTGATTCACCATAAACTTGCATTAGGATCCCAGAACCAGCTTTTAAATGCTGTAGCCACTGCTGTCTCAAACAACTATGCTTAGAATATGGCATTACAAGAATGGTTCCACAGTCTCTTTGCGTATATTTCCAATAACCAGTGCAACTTGCTGGCCTCTCAGAAGTACTTAACCTCCTCATTGAATTCCCTTTGTTCCTTGCTCCCTGGATACATCAAGGATCAACTATGAAAATTGGACAAACATCAAGCAACATGGTGTGGACAAATTGAGGCCTTTCTGCTAAAGCATTGCCAGGATTTTGAGACTCTGGTTAGTGAACTTAACTAATTCCAAGAACATATTAATTTACAACTTAAATTAGTTGGAGCTCATGTTGATACTTGGGGCCACCATCTACAGCATCAATATGGTCTGGATAAGGCTGCACTAGGCGATACTCTATATCAAGTACAAAATTATGTGGACAATAGAGTAGCCTCTATTGAGGTGACTCCTCCCACTCCTCCTGCTGAGGCCCCCTCTGACTTTGAGGCCAAGGTATGGGAAGCAATAGCCAAGCTCAAGGCTACCACTTGGCATCAATCTTCTGTTCAGAACTCCCCTCCAGTCAAACCTATGCCTGACCCTTGCATTGCTTTGCTCACTGATCAAGTAGCTACTTTGCAAGGCAAAATTGAGTATTTAAGGCAACACCTCTCTAATTCTGAGGACTTGTCCTCTGAGTCTGAAGATGAAGAGAGAAATGAAGTCACTGATACTCCTGCTCATGGCAATCATGGTTGCTGCCCTGGTTTAGAAGGTCAACCCCGGGTCAACTGCACACATGCACTAGATCAGCTTACAAAAGTAAAAAATGATGTAGCTGATAGGCAGGACACATTAGAACAAGAGGTTCAAAACCTCTCCCGCTTTACAGAGACTATGAATAAACAGGTCATCTTCTTGGTTGCTCAGACCACTTCCCTGACCACTTGCCTCAATGGGATTACTGGCACCTTATTGGTGCAACAAATTAAGATTGACAAATTTGGAGCTGCTGCTGTCACTGCTAGAGATATTACTGGATAAGAACAGCTCTACCTTGGATACCCTAGAGGAAATCCTTTGACTCCTCTGGGCTAGACAACCTGCTGCTGAATCCAAGTTTGAAATCAACCCTCACATTAACATCCTTAACCCAGGTGAAAACAGTCAGTCCTCTTCCTTGTCCATTAACCCAAATTACAAACCAACCTTAAATCAGATTTTTGATCCTAAAATCTCTACCATTGCTGCCTTTCTAACAATTTACAAGACTGCAATGTGTAGGGCTACTGATGAACTCAAAAAGGAACATATTCTCACCTGTCTCCATCCCACATGCCAAGAAGTGGTGGTCCCCAAGCTCCCCTCCATTGTCACTTGGGAGGACATGAAGCGCCTCCTTATTGAGGAGTTTGGAGGAGATCTCAGCTTGGAGGTCAAGAAGGATGCATTTATGCACATTGCCTTAATGCCCAAGGAAACCCTGGCTGAGTTTGTGGACTGCTTCTACATTGAAGGCCAACAGTTAATCACCAGTTGGCAGTTAACTCACCAGGAAGCTTACACGGCTTGTTCAAATGCTTTGAAAGTGAACCAGATTCTAGGCCTAAACTTTAAGGCACACAAGGCTTCACCCACTTTCATGAAGAGTATTGAGACGCTCTTGTAAGACATGCATTTGACCCATGGGGGTACAGTGGTACGTGAATCTAAAGCCAGTAATACTGGTACTACCTCTTGTAAGCTGCACATTATGATGTTGGGTACAGGTGGACAGACTAAGAGACAAGGTTGTCATAACTGTGGCCAAAAAGGGCACCACTTGCATACTTATACTTATCTCCAAGTGTAAGGTTGTGACCCCAAGGAACAGGCGGGAAAAGAGAGGTCAGCTTAGAGACAGAGACACTCTCTGCTGACCAATCTCCCCCTGATCCTCCTTCTGATGAGGAAGCTCCGTCTTCCTCTGGCCCAACTATTCTTCACCTATTCCATAATCACTCCAGTGATTCAGACCCTGAAGATTCTGATAGTGAGGATTCTGATAGTTATAGCTATTCCTTTCTGGCTGTTCAGGAAACTGTCTCTGTCCCATACAAGCTCTGCGCTGGGAAGACCACCATCACTTCTTGAGCACCTTCAAGTGAAGCCAAAGCCATAGTGGCTTGCCCTTACCTAGCGCAGCCCATTGACCTCCCGTCTTGGTTGATTCTTCTGAGGAAGCAGCCAAGCTAGCCAAAGATCTCTTCCAAAATGTGACTGTATCTCTCCCGCTACAAACTGTATATAAAGATATTCCTGCGTTACAATGTATGCTAGCTAAATGGGAAAAGGAGCTAGAGGCTACATAAGATGTGCTGGCAGTCTTTCCCCCCTTTGGGAAAGATACAACCTGCGTGGAAGTATCAATCCAGAAGATTAAAATCAAAGCCATCTTGGATACAGGTTCTCCAGTTAACGTAGTATCTTCAAAACTAATGAAGAAACTTAAGCTGGTCCCTGACCTCAACTACACTCAGTTGTATGGTACAGCTGTTATGGCACAAACTTGGGCCATTGATGCCTACTCCTCTCTACCCATGAGGTTTGGGAAACTCCTCATTGCTTCCTCCTCTGTAGTCCCGAGAACAAAAGCTATGATCTCTTGGTTGGTACACAATTCCTTTGAGAGTATAATAGGATTGTAAAAAAACAAGATGGATATCTTTTGCTCTTAGGGTATGAGGTTCCTTTGATTTTTTAAGAACCTCCACGCCTCCCAGGAGAATGTCTTAAAACTTGCGTGCTTGAGTACCCCACAGGTATCTTCTCTCTCAAGTATAGGACTCACTCCTCCAACATGCGCACCTCTCCTCCTTCCTGCCCTGTGGAAGAAGGGGTACCCCTACTAGCATCAGCGGCTATCATCATCCCCCTGGGCTCTCAAGTGGTGATTGATTCTAAGATTTCTTACAAACTACCTGAAAAGTTGTTCTTGGAACTCTACTCTCCTGAATCCCTAAGCTGTAAAGAACCCCACCTGTGTCCCAGGATTCTAGAGCAAACCCACAAAGAGCCTGTACAATTACTGCTTGTCAACCTGACGGCCCTGTCCATGCAGGTGACTCAAGGCCAGGCTATAGGGCATGGTTGTATACTGGGAGCAGAACAAGTGGCCTCCCTCTACCCCTTTGGAACTTTTAGTGATTTCAATCTACCTGAAGACAATCCTCAAGTTCTCTCCTTATTCACTGCTGCTGATTTCTCCCAACTGTCTCCCATCTAACATAAAACCGTGTTGGACCTGCTCAATCAGTTTAGTGACATCTTTGCCTCTGGACCTACAGACTATGGCCTGGCTAAAGGGGTCATCCATAAGATTGATACTGGGGATGCACCCCCTTTTTGTGCCAAACCATATTGCCGTAGTAGGGTAGAGGATGCTCAGGTGTCTAAAGAGCTCAAACAACTACTAGACACTGGGCTACTGGCTTTTTTCCAAAGTCCTTGGGCTTCCCTGTTTCTGATCCTCAATAAGAAGGATGGATGGCATTGAATTGTAATGAACTATTGCTGCCTGAACTCTCTCACTAAGAAAGACTCATACCCCCTACCCAGAATTGACAATGCTCTCAGGTGGCTGGATGGTTCCAAGTTTTTCTCAGCCATGGATCTAGCATCTGGATACTGGAAAGTAGACTTATATCCTAAAGACAGAGAGAAAGCTGCGCTTATCACCTCAGAAGGCCTTTTTGAACCCATTTGTATGCCCCAAGGACTCTGCAATGCCCCTGCTACATTTCAACGTGCTATAGACTCTATCCTATGAGACCTAAAGCTCTCTTGTGTCCTAGTGTACCTTGATGGCATTACTGTATTCAGAACTACCTTAAACAACTACTTGGAACACCTCAAGGCTGTCTTCATCAAGATCTGCAAGGCTGGCTTGAAACTCAAACCCTCCAAGTGCTCCTTCTTTAAAGAACATCTTAAGTTCTTAGGTCATGAGGTCACTCAAACTGGAATCTGCCCCAAGAATAATAAGGTGGAAGCCTTTGACAAGATGCTACCTCCCAAGAATCTTCAAGAGGTCTAAGTATTTCTTGGCATGATGGGCTACTACGTACAGTTCATACCTGATTTTGCTGAACTTAGTGAACCCCTCATCCAACTGCTTTGCAACGTCCCCTTTGAGTGGACTGACAGCCAGCAACAAGCATTTGAAGCGTTGAAGAACAAACTCAAAGATGCTCCTATCTTGGTATATCCTGATTATGATAAAGAGTTCATCTTATATACTGACACTAGTGGAGTAGCTGTGGGTGCCATCTTAGCCCAGCTTGACAATGAAGGCGTGGATTGACCTGTAGCTTACTCTTCACAGGTCCTCAATAAGCACAAGAAGAACTACAGTGTCACTGAAAAGGAATGTCTGGCGGTGCTGCATGCTGTAAAACAGTTCAGGCATTACATCTATGGGACCCACTTCACGGTGGTCACAGATCACTCCTCCCTCAAATGGCTGCAACAACTAAATGAGCCTGAAGGTCAACTAGCGTATTGGGCTCTGCGTCTACAAGGGTATGATTTCACTGTGATACACCGTCCTGGGGCCCAACATCAGAACGCTGATGGCTTTTCAAGGATGCCAATTCTAGCTATCCACCTTGCTGACACTGATTGCCTATACAAATTAATAGGGTACCCTGATTTTTGGACCACTGATCCAGAAGACATCCAACTGGCACTACAAGCCCTATCCAAGGACACTGTAATTTGAGATAGGCAGCTCTTTAAAAAAGTCAACAATGCCTATCTACCCTACGTTTGCCCTAGCATGAGGATAGTCATTATCCTCCAAGCTCACATTGACACTGGGCATGGAGGTATATCCAAAACTCATGACTGGTTATGCAAGAACCTCTAATGGGAGAACATGCACCTTCTGATTCCTGATGTTCTCACCTCCTGTCATTTGTGCCAACTCCAACACCCTCACCCATCCCAACACCAATTCAAACTCATCCCCCCTAAGCATGCTTTCCATACTGTGAGTATTGATGCTGTTGGGCCTTTCCCTTGGTCTAGGTTGGGGTGTCAATTTATCTTAGTTGCCATAGACCATTTTAGCAAATGGGTTGAAGCCAGAGCAACAAAAGATATAACTGCCAAGACCACGGCTACCTTCTTGCTGCAAGACATCTTCTATCAAAATGGCTGCCCTCAAGTCCTGCTTTCTGACAATGGTACCAACTTTAATGCTTGCCTCATCACGTCTATTGTCAAGGCTATGGGTACCCACCAATTTTTCTCTGCGCCATATAACCCCTCAACTAATGAAACTGTAAAACAAGCCAATTCCTCCCTGGTGTCCATAATGAGGAGGCTCACGCTCTCTGACACTGCCAATTGGGATATGTTCCTCCCTTCTGCCCTCTTTGCTTACCGGCTCAGTAGACACCAAGTAACTGGTCAGTAACCTTTTGCCATACTGTATGGACGTGAAGCCGCCACCCCCTCAATCTTAGGACCCCCCTTGATCAAAGTTGATGCGTCTGCAAATCCTGAGGCCCATGTTAAAGACTTAACTAATTGTATCATTGACATCCAAGCAACAGCTTATTCCACTGCTTACAAGGTCAAGGCTCTGGAGCTCTCCCCGTCAAATACTGCTAGAGCCCCCTCCCTAAGTATCAAATAGGTGACCTGGTTTTCTACTACCAGAATTGTACAGGTGGTAGAACTCATAAGCTGGATTCCCTCTGGGTTGGGCCCTGTGAAGTCACCTTTAAAAAGGGTGTCAAGTATACTGTGAAATTGCTGTCTTCTGGATTTCCTTTTGCCCGCGTTCACTCCAAATTTCTCCACAAATATCAACTCCCTGTGTCCAATCTTGAGGGGGGAGATGTTGGAAATTGCGCCATTAATGCTATTTTGATATGGCCTTCAAATAATGATAGCTGCAAAGATTTGACTGTTTTTGCTTTTGAGTTTGGGAATTCCTTGTTTTCTGTAAATGGGTCTGGGCCAATATCCACCCATTCTGGAATACCATACCTTCCCTTGTCTAATCCTAATATGACCTCATCCCAATGTGACCCCCTCAGCCACTCTGTTTTTCTAATGAGTGATCACCGTCCCTTGTCTATTATTTAAGTAGAATCAAATCTCCTAATAAAGACAAGTTTATCCACATTTGGGCTGGCTTTAATAATCTTTAAGCTTTTTCCTGTCCTTTCTGCCAAAAGGACTTTATCATCTTGTATTCCAGGGAATTAAGGTACATGCCTTTAATTTTTCCCTGAAGGCTAACCAAAGGCTAGCTTTGAACCTCAAATCTTTTATTATAAAGATTTTCCGCCATGTCCTCCTGGATATTATCCCCAGGAGCCAAACACACCATCCCTATGACCCCAACTTTAACACCGCAACCTGACTGCCCCATGGAACCTACTGCTGCTGCCAAGAGAATATATCCACCCAGCTGTTTGGAGTAATCTACATTAATTTGACAGGCTTATTGGACTCCATGGTGCCAAACTCTGGTCTTTGTTCCTTACTTGAGTGGTCCTTATCTTACATTATCAAGTTAGCATCCATCCTATGGTGGGCATTACCCACTGGCCTGGTGGTACCCTATCCCAAGTCACCTAATGCCTTTACCTATGCCTAGCTTCCTGACACTAGTTTCAGAATCAATAGAGCTAAAGACAGAACTTGCAGTTTGTGTGACTTAAGGACCTTCTAATCCCAAAGTTGGAGCTGTGTTGTTTGGGGGAACATAGTTGGGGGCACCTGGATCTTCAGGTGGGAGGAGAGAGGGTGGAGAGAGGGGAGGTAAATACACATGGGCAACCAGGATTTCTTCTCATATTAACTGCTCAGCAGATTTTTAGCTCCTCATCTTGAGAAGCTTCCTTGTCCTCTTGATCACCTTGAGAGTCATACTCCCTGCTCCTACGTGATTTACCTTGAATAAAGGCTGGTTGAATTCTCTGGACATGTGGCCAGGCTTCCCACACTTGTAGTGTGTACAGGTGTTAGTAGTACCAACAGTTCCTTGAGTGATTGAGCTATCACCAGTATTGGGCTTGTCATTGAGGAAGGGGTTTTCCTGGGTTTCTGGAATGCTCTTTGTCCAAAGTACAAGGGAGCTTCAAATTCATATTTAAAGGTGAGAAGGTGGCAAATCAGATTGGAGATGTTGTAAGCCCTGTAGATTCTGTATTTCACGCCAAGAGAGAGATTCTTGTTAGGGAGTACTGCATTGAGAAGGGCAGACTTAACATCAATGAAGGAAGAAGCCTTCAGAGAGATCAAGATCTGGGCTTTTAGGTAAAACCTATTTGAAAACCCCTGCATGCTTTATCCTTTCTTAATACCTCCTTTGACAAAATACATCTTCCTTTTGTTGAGGGCTTATTAACTGCAAAATTTGTCCATTAAAGCCTTAGAGACATTGGCAAAAGTCCATCCACGTTCTGGTAGTTAGGGGATGCTTATGGTCTGTGTATCTGAATCCAGGTGATTGAAGATAGAAGAGTTTTTTATTGACCCATCAGCTCCATACATTGTATTCTCATACAGTCTCAAGAACATGGTGACATTACATTCCTATCAAAATTTGGTAGATTGACAGGCTTAAAGTTGGAAATAACATTGCTGGTGTAAAAGAATCTTATGAAAGCAGAGTGGTTGCTTCTTGAAGCCTGGTATCTAGCTTCTGAAGCAGCTTGATGTTTCTGTAGTATAGTCTGTTCAGGGATGGCAAGGGGATTATCACTGCTTTTTAACACAGCTTCTGTCATTATGATATTCCTAGGGACTGTGGGGTTCCTGTTCATCAGTCCCCAAAGTGTGTCCTGGGTCATAGCCAGAGACCGGCTTGGAGGAGTTGTTATTCCCCAAAAGTGGTGAGTGGTTAGTCAGAAGCTTGTACTTGGCCTGCATAAGTGCAAAATCTTCCAGCACCTTCCCAATTACTAGGCGGGCTTCCCCACCATACACTTGTACTTCAGCGGGCACTAGCCCTTCTGTGGGCCAGTATCAATCCTATAGTAGCCTATTAAATTCATTTCCTATAAACTCCCTTCCTCTATCTGTCATCTCAAGATGCCTAGTTACTTTTTCCCACTCCTCCTGGGCAGACTTACTGGAGACAAATCTTCTACAACCTTGGTGATAGGTATCTTCCTCCCCTTGGATAGGGTAAAAAATATGGGGTAGATTACTCACAGGGCTTGTATTTTTATCACAGGAAAATTTGGGCAGGGGTTGTATTAGGCTTTTATTCATAATCAGAAGGAAGATCCCATTAGAAACCTTCTGGTATATGGCCTTGTGATTCTGGGAAACAATATGGGTTTGCTAATACTTGGAGTCTTCCAACAATCTTTTGGACTCCTTGTGCTTGGTCTTGGGCTCTTGAACTTGTATCTTGGGCTTCTGCAGTCTGTTCCAGCTCAGGCTTCTTAACTTTAGCACTGGCTGCTGTATCTTAGGCTTCTGCACCTTTAGCTTGGTCTTCAGCTTCTTCTATAGTCCTTGTGGCCTTTGTAATCCACTTGATCCAGTCCCTGAAGAGTCTCAGATAGCTTCCCCTTTTATAGCTCCTTGTTTCAGTCCAAAATCTCTCTCAGAACTCTTCTTTTCCAAAGCTTAAACTATCCAGTTTTTCTCTCTATATAATATATTAAACTTTAACACTTAATTCAGCCAATGAAAGCCCTGAATTTTCTGCTTCTGCTCCTCATTTTTTAGGCTTTAACTCTTAAGTTAAAGCCTTCAAAACATTGATTAAATAAACTTTGGCTTGCAGCTAATCATCTGCCTTCATTCAACTGTTTTTCCAAACAGTTTACCTAAATGACTTGCTCTTGACTATGGTTCAAACATGAAGCTGTCTTGCTCTGGGTAAACCACTGCTCTGCATTTTGAACGGGTTTGCTGTGATTCCTGTCATGTTTCTCTGGCAAATCTCAAGTGCTTTTGCCAATGTTCCACATAGGGGATTTTTAAACCCTTGATTCTTCAAAGTTTCTTCAAGTTTCTCCGCATTTTCTCCAATGTTTCATGACTTCAAACTTGCCTGTTACTCACCTCTTTGCCTCTCCTAGTTGTTCTTGGCAAAATTTGCCTATTTGCCCTCACAGTTTCTCTGTCCTGTTTCTGGCCTCATTCTGACTCCTTTCTGCTCAATTCAAACTCAATAAACTCACAGTTTAATCACTGTAAATAATTTCTTTTTCTTTTTCTTTCTCTTTAAATGATATCTAACTATTTTATATCATATCTTTGGCAGCCTAAAACTATGATTTAACTGCTTCTTATATTAATAATTCCTCTCCTAAGACATCAAAATCAGCATTCCAGCCTCCATTTCCACAGCATCCTCTAGTCCTGCACTATCATCCTCTGGTCTTTCAACCAGTTCTTCAACCACATCTTCCAGCTCTTCAGCTGAACCAGCCAACAGTCCATCTTAGTCAACAAACAGCTCATTTCAGTCTTCAAACAGCTTATTTTCATCATCAGTCCTCCAGCTACTCCTCACTAGGAATCACCTTAGTTCCACCTGCACAATAAATCATTTTTGGTTCCAAAATTTAATATGAACCAACAGTCTCTCAAATAGTCTTCACTGTGATCAAACTGTCCTTCTTACTAGTCTTCTCTGCTGATTCCATGAACTACCTTGGTTCTTTATCTCAGTCCCAGTTATCAGAACCTGTAGAACCAGGTATGAGTCTACATTAAACTGGCGTTTAACCAGGCTCTCACAAGTGGCAATTCACTTAGGCCATTCAACTATAGATTATCAACGTTTATGCTGTTGTTTTTACTCACCCAGGTGATCAAATCTGGGCTTTCAGCCACAAAGTAATCAGCTTTACTTCCCAGAGGCCTGATCAAACCAAGCTATGCAGCTGCTTCCCCAAACAAACAGCCTTGGTGACACCTCTGAGCAAATCTATTCCCTCCAATGCTCACTTTGGGACCTCACCTAAGCTCTCAAGGTAACATAAACAAGGACACCCTACCAGTCTTTTAGTTAGAGTGCTTGCTCACAGACCTCCTGTAAGCGTATCAGGGTACATAGAGCCCTCAAAGCTCTTCCCCTCCCTGGCAGCCTGCGCTCCCCGCCAGGGGTCTAAAACTCACAGCCCTGGTAGGCAAGTTCCCTAACATACTGGCATACACTTCTACCCTGGTAGCCCGCATTACCTGCCAGGGTCTAAACATCTTCCAGCCTGAATAGCAAACGCTACCCATCAGGCCGGATCACACCCCACCCCAAACAGCTAAAGTTCCCTGCTGAGCTATCTCATTCCTCACCCCAAGTATTCACAGTTCCCTGCTGGGTGAGGACCTCTAGTCCACAGCAGCCAATATCTCCTGCTGGGTGGAGACAGCATCTGCACCTAGTAGTCTTTACACCTACTAGCTAGGACTTACCTTCCCTAGTAGCCACCATTCCTTACTAGACTTCTACCTGTCGTAAACCAACAACACATGGACCATCTTTAGCATAGAGTCTTTATTTGAAGCCAAATCCACCCTTGCCTGAGAAACTGTTTACATGTGGATCATCACAGGGACACTTCTTTGAGCAGCATCATCCTCATTGTAGATGTGATAGGATATGTTTCCAGAGGAATGAGCTTGAATTTTCAAGGAAAGTCTGCACAGCAATCTGGGCTCTTCAAAGTACATCATTATTCCCTTAGTAAAGGGAACTGAGAGGCAAGCAGTCAGTCGATCAATCTGATTCTGGAGAGTGTATAGAGTGGCCCTAGTGTCCTTGAGCTCTTCCCTGATCTCTTGGTTCTCTTTAACCAATCTTTCTACTTAATCCCCTAAGCCTTGGATTTGTTGGTGAGTGGTCTCAGAGAGAGTTCTGTTGACCTGATCTAATGAAGAATGTCTCTGTTTGTGGCAGTTGGCCTCAGAGTGAGGGGCCTTGATATCATTAAGCCCTTCTGCCAGATGTGCTTAGAAGGTACAGAGGTCTCCATACAGAAATATGTTATCTTGTTGGAAATCTTGGTCATCTTTTTCCAAGGTGAAGAAGTGTTCAATGAGTTCCATTAGCTCCTTATGAAGCATCTTAATGACATTGACAGTGGACTCATCTGAGGTGGTGGCAGAGTTGTGTTGCTCCATTTCTTAGATTATAGCTTAAAAGAGGTCCTTGAAACCCTTGACATGAGTGGTGACTACAGAGATCCATTGAGGGTCTAGGCCAATATTGCTAAGGGTCTGTTAGAACCACCTATGGAATGTAGTTATGGAAGGACTGTTTCATGGTTTCTAAAAAGAGGGTGGAGGACATCTGCTTCTTCACAAACTCATTAATCTGCTAATTAAATAACCCAAAGTTTACACTTAGGTCAGAATACAGATTCTACAAAAAGGATTGTTAGGCTGCTATCAATTAGCCTTGATGCAAAAGAACATTTTCTTGGCAAGCCAGATGGACCATGTTGTGACAGATGGTGTGATGTACAAAGTAATACAATTAATCTTTCATCTGGTTTGAAATCTTTATATCTTATTTGAGTTGGTTGGGGGTGACATGGCTCAAGTTCTGGAACCTTTCTCTGATGGAAGGTCCATACACTGGCAGGATTTCCAGATGAACCAGGTTTTCCCCATCCTTTACCGCTTCTTTATCAATACCTTGAATGGAAGAGTTCAAGTTTTGGGAGGAGAGTACTATATTGGCATTGGCATTGGCCAGGTTGGGTATGTCCATATTCAGGTTCAAGGTTTGATAGCAATGAATAGTTGGAAGTCTTTGCACATTCCCCATGAACTGGCTGAGTTCAGGCAATTCTTGGGGGCCTTGTGCAGTGCCATACTAGTTGGTGTTTTCTGAGAAGGTTGTATCTGGAGTCTGCTGCAGAATGCTTCACAAATGGGCCAAAGCAGAAGCAGAAGGAGGACCATTCCCTCCCAGGGCTGAAACAGGACCACAGCAAGGGGGGGGTCATGCAGGTTTGCTGTTTTTAGTAGGATACATTTTGGAGTGAGCACCAATGTTGTGTTCTTGGCCTTGAGGACCTCTTTAAGTTAATAGCTGGTTTGCTTGCTTGGTAGAGTGTGGTTGCACGGCCTTTAAATCTAAGGTAACAACTAAGTAGATGTCAAAATCACAGGCATGACCCACCAGCAAGGTTCCAACCAAGCGGGTTTGTGACCCGCAATCCAACTTCCCAGTGACCCATAGCCAAACCAGGAAGTCAACCAAAATTACCAAATCCATCAACATGAACAGATGATGATCCTTTACAATAGATCCCTTGTTTTGGAACTTGACTCATTACCAGGATCAAGCCACCCCCTTCTTCCATCCCACCATGTGATCAACCATATCATGTTCCTGCTATCCATTGACTCACTATGACTATATAACCCCTATCTCTCAATAAATAATTTTATCTAGCTTCTAAATATTTTCTCCTTGTAACTCTGCTAAAACATCACAGTTACAACATTGGTAGCAGAAGTAGGTTTTCTATTCATACTTTATTCCCCAAAATTCTGCCTGTTGCCTGTACTTGCCGTGGCCAACAAATCCTTGATAGAATCATGTCTGGCCTGCCGCTAGACTGGACTCTGTACACCTCTGGTGCCAAATACCTGATGGTTTTGTCCTGTACCAAAACAAGGTGATCCCACTGCCCGCCTTCAACACCATGTCTGCACAAGGTTTCTTCCAAACGGCTGCCACCATTCCCTGACCAGCTGATGAAAGCACCATGCCAGCCTATGTAGCCCAAAGGCTCTGTAGCACTGCCTTGGAGCCTTTTGCTGGGGCCAATGACAACAACACCGCCACATGAATTCAGTCTGCTCAAAGCAAGTTGGCCCAAATGGAATGTCCACAACGCTTTTGGATTGCAGAAATCTCCATTTGACTGACCCACAACACTGGTACCTGGTGCAACAAGTGGCATGAAGAACACACTGAAAAGAATTGGGACACATTCAAACAAGACTTTTTGGCAAGATTTATACTGAAGGACACCACACTCATGATCATACACCAATTAAAGAACCTAACCCAAACCAACACAGTGAAGGAGCTCACCCGCACCTATGAGGAACTCCAACTATGTACCCCCTCTGATATGACTTTTGACACTCCAGCTACCCACCTCATGTACTACAACACACTCAAGTCACATTTAATGAGGCACGTAAACCTGAAACAAGTAACCAACCTGCAAAGTCTGTACCAGTGAGGCAGAGAAAGCAGAACAAATGATCCAACGCCCTTCACAAGGCGCAAACTGGAAAAGAGAAAGACCCAAGGACTCTCACCCAGCTGGGCATTCCAATTAACTACCCACTGGGAGCAACAGCAAAAATGCAAACCACAAACCTGCGGGCTCTAATGGACATGGAAATGGAAACATCAGCCAGTTGAACCGTACCCACTTCTATGTCATCACCATACAAGACGCTCAAGACAACGGAAAAGCCCAGGGATGGCACTAAGTGAGCCAAGCTCTTCAGCACAACTCCCAACTTTCCCAATGATGAGTACTGCCCCAAGGACGTGGACCAGTGTCCAATGATCCAAGTGCCCTCAGAGGACCCAGTACTTTACACCATTGCCAGACATCCCAATAAACTGATGTCTTATCCTTTCCGCTTTTGCAGTTACACAGGCTCAGCACTCCTGGACTTGGGCGCAGATTGAACCCTGGTCAACAGCAGCTTTGTAGACAAGTTCAAGATAGCCACCAATTCTTTGCAGATTAAAAGTGTGGTCTTAGCCAATGAACACCACATTGCTGTGATAAAAGAAACTGCCCCCTTCTCTGTCATGCTAGAGAGCCTGCACTCCACCATTCAGGGTCCTGTCATTGATTTTCCAAAGTTTGACATTGTACTAGGCCTAGACTGATTGCAAAGAAACAATCCTCATATGGATTGGGAGACCTTGGTATTAACCATCAAACATGAAGGCGTCCATCACCAGATCTACCCTGATTCTGTGGACCCAACACTTATGCAACCACATCTTTGTACGCATCACATAAACCCTGGACAAAAAGGAAAACCTCAAGACAATTGACTGGGACTCCTGCCAATACAAAATCATACATTTCAAAGATTATCAGGACACTACCACATCTCAAGACCATGATATTGTAGCCTGTCACCCAGAAATATTCAAAGAGGCTCTGCCAGGATTACCACCAGAGAAACACATCCAACACTCCATCCAACTTAAAGGAGCTGTACCTAAGGCGCAACCCATCTATTGCCTTACCCCAAACAAGGACAACTTCTTATGTGCTTACCTCAAGGAGGCGTTAGAAAAAGGACTTATCCTCCTCTTACAGTTGCCTTTTGCGCCACTGTGTTCTTCATAGCAAAGAAGGATGGCACCCTACGCTTGGTCACAGACTATTAAGCCCTAAACAAGGTTACTATCAAGAATTGTTACCCACTGCCACTCATTAACAACCTCTTTGATGCCTTGGGCAGCTCCTCAGTCTTCTCCAAGATTGACCTAATTGCAGGCTACAACCAGATCCGTATTAAAGAGGAAGATATTCCCAAAACAGCCTTCTGTACTAAATACAGCTTGTATGAGTGTGTGGTTCTCAACTTTGGAATGACTAACGCCCCGTCAACCTTTGTGACCTTCATGAACAAATTATTTGCCCCTCACATTGGAAAGCACACCCTGATGTACCTCAACAACATTATTGTCTATAGCCCTTTGGTGGAACAACATCACAAAGACTTGGAAGCGGTCTTTGCCACCCTGTCACAGACATAAGCTGCTGGCCAAACCATTCAAATGTCAGTTCTTCTACAAGCAGCTACCCTTCCTGGGACACATAGTTTCAAAGGATGGCATCAAGCCAACATCCAGAAAATCCAGGCCATCTGCAAAATGCTGCCACCAAGGGACAAATCAGAACTTTGTACATTCTTGGGAATGTTTGCATATGTATGCCAATTTATACCAAACTGTGGTGTCCTGACCATGCCCCTTTTGGCCATAACTGGCAACAAATCCAAATTTGTATGGACCCCTCAGTGTGACCTTTGTTTTAGATGCCTCAAGGAAAAGCTCACAATAGCGCCCATCCTACAATACTCCAAACGTGATAGGGTAATATCAAATGGAAACAGACGCCTCAGATGCATCCATTGGTGGCGTACTGAGAATCAAAAACAATGATGACAACTTCCTACCAGTAGCCTATGAATCACACAAACTGGCAGATGGCAAGTGCTAATACCCCATACACAACAAGGAGTTGTTGGTAATTGTACACTGCCTAGTTAAATGGTGTTACTACCTAGAACAGCAAGAGGAGTTCACAGCATTGATTAACCACAAATCACTGATATACTTCAAGACTCAGGCAAACCTTTCCCACCGGCAAGCCCACTGGATGAAAATCCTGGAGAGTTTCAATATGCTCATACAATATAAGCCTGGTCCAGAGCTTGCCATGGCAGACACACTCTTGCACCTGTATGTCAGAGCCAGAAGAGGCAAAAATGGGCTTGACCCAGACTGGCCTCTCCTAGTACTCCAAACAAAGGACAAAGGCCTCCCCCCAGGCACCACAGACGTAACAAAAGAAACTGTCTTTAAGAACAAGCATCTCTTTCCTGACGTGTACAGGACCTTACACTGAAAAATGTCTGATGGGACCACCATTTCTTATATCCCCACCCATCAGCAAGTTGACACAATCCTACACTATCACAGAGACTATGGGCACACAAAAAGTTGCAACCTATACAAATTCCTTAAACACAAATCTTGATGGCCAACCTTATACTGAGATGTACAAGAAGTCCTAGACCAATGTGAAGTATGTGAAAAGTTTGCAAAAAGCAACACCCCACCAAAATCAGTACTCCCTATCCACATAAAACTACCCTTCAAAGTGTGGGCCCTAGAAATTGTGAGCCCCATGCCAGGGAAACAAAATGAAAAGAAGTACATCATCACCACCATAGACTTTGCCACACAATATCCAGTGGCACAAGCAGTCAAAACACATACAGGAAATGGCATATGTCCATTAATAGGGAAAGAAATCATCAGCAAGTTCAGAAAGCCAGAACTCCTGATAACTGACGGAGGCAAATAATTGACCTCTGAAGACACCAATGTATACCTCACCAAAAATGAGGTTCAGCACACAGTGACAACACCATACTATCCTCAGGCCAATGGACAAGTAGAGCAGTTAAATGGCAGCCTTGTGCAATCCTTGGCCAAACTCACCGCCAGGAGACCTGAGGACTGGTACAAGCAGCTACCAACTGCATTGCTTGTATGCCAAACTTGCATGAACAGATCCACTGGGAAAAGCCCCTTTGAGTTGGTCTACAGCACACAGCCAAATATCATCCAAGCATTATCAGGACCTAAGCTGAAAATACCAAGCAAGTTTCCCCCCACTCAGATCCTCAGGTCATACAGGCCAACAGCAATCAATCAGAAAAAGAAGAAAAGCGTCTACAAAAGACCTTTGTCCCCATCCAGATCAGACATGAGGTTGGCAACAAAGTCTGGGTCATGAACATTTACAAAAGTAAACTACAACCCAAAAAAGTAGGCCCATCAATCATCCTAAAGATAAACAAAAATAACACTTACCTCATGCAAGGATTTGGGAAACGTAAACAAAACAAGGCCCTCCACCATGATTGCCTAAAACCCTGTAAAGCAAGACAAAAGCAACAGGAAACAGTCCTGCCTGCCACAAAACAGCAGTTAGTAAAATATGGCGCCCAGGCTCCTGACAACCTCCCTGACAACCTGCCCCCAGAGGATGCCAACCTTCATCCAGTAAGAGGGTGTCAAAACTGCAGGCTTGACCCGCCAACAAGGTTCCAACCAAGCGGGTTTGTGACCCACAATCTGACTTCCCAGTGACCCATACCCAAACCAGGAAGTCAACTCAAATTTCCAAATCCATCAACATTAACAGATGATGATCCCTTACAATGGATACCTTGTTTTGGTGCTTGACTCATTACCAGGATCAAGCCACCCCCTTCTTACATCCAACCATGTGATCAACAATCATTTTCCTGCTATCCATTGATTCACTATGACTATATAATCCCTATCTCTCAATAAAGAATATTATCTAGTTTCCAAATATTTTTCCCTTGTAACTCTGCTAAGCACAGCACAGTTACAACATAGAGATAAAAACAATTAAGTAAAAGTTTGTTGTTTATTGATGAAAATAAGGGAAGTTATATACTACAATTGATGCATGATGGATGCAGAGATGTTATTAGCACTTGTATCATCAGTGGGAATATGGCATAATCTTCATGAATCCACCAGGCTCTTGCATATGTGTTCCTGTCTCTTGGGGTAGATCTGGATGTGAGATTAGGCTGATTGACCACAAATGATCAGGCTAATCATTGCACGCAGATCTTTATCAGTTACACGCTGTATTATTACTAGGTTATATTATATTAAGTGTAGAAATTAAATGCCGTATAATAATCAATTTATTATAATTGATAAGGCAGTTATACTCCGTGTAATTGTTAGCATATTATGATAGATGCAACAATTATAAAACCTATTATCATAGATCATCATTCCAATGTGTAGTGATTATACGCTGTATAATCACTAGATTATTATAATTGATATAGCTATTATACACCATATAAATGTTAGCCAATATAGCAATTATCATTGACTACATGGCGTGTACTCCCTAGATCATCTATTTTATATCTCTTATTTTATCCTCTGGATGTTGTATCAACTCAGTCCCACCCAACCTGATGGACGTATATGACCATATCAAACAAGTGGTGCTCATATGGCTATGAAATACCGAGTTTGGATCAGTATTACATGGTGTATAATTGGTTCCTTATTGGTTTGGGTCAGCATTACATGGCAGATAATCTACAAGTTGATATTGGATTGAGTCTGCTATTATACAGCATATAATCCCTAATTCAAACAGTTAAATTAATAAGCAGAAGGCTCACCAGCTAGAAAAGGATAACTGATTAAGCCCTGAAAATGAAATACTAGAATTCTACCTTCCAATGGAGGAGACTGAACAGGGACCATTTCTAAGCGTCAACTAAATACAGCATAGTTTCCTAGCCCCATAATAAGCGCGTAAGATATAGCCAATCAATAATTGTCAGTAGAATAGCTCAAGAAGAGTAGTAGGCTTTAGCTGAAGTTCCATGTACACCTTATAAAGACCAGTAGCAGCACACATGCCAAGGACAGCCAATAAGGATAGGCGCAGCCAGCAAAGATGGACCTATTGCAAAGTTAGTCACCAAGAACTGTCTGAAAAGACAAGAAGAAGGGTTGTTGCAGTATATATTGATACAGACAGATGAAAGGATGAAAAAATTTCTTAGTTACACCTGGATATATTGCAGCCACTGGCTAGATCATACTCCAGTTTCAATAAACATAATTATCTTCAAAGTTCTATTCTATTTTAGTCTGTAGTGCTCTTACATAGGATTAGGTAGAGTACATTAGCAAGGCTAACATCTATCTGTAGCTTTGAACATACCAGCAATAACCCAAGTTGCTCAACACTGGACAATCCAGCAGAGGAAGGTGGGTGCACCTTTCTTCAGAAGTGGACTACTGTTACAGTTACCTGTTACAGCAAGGGTGATCAATTCCCAAACCCAATCCATTAGAATGTAATAGGTTGGCCAGGACGTATTAACATCCAAGTTATAATTAGAAATGCAAATCCTCTGGATCCAGCGGATTTGAGTGCACATCTCAAATAGCCTTGACATCAGGATAATTTCCATTGATTGTCTTGAAAATTCTAACATGCAACCTATTTTATGGCAAGATCCCTTAATCATTTGATACATCTCTATCCATTTTAGACCAAGGTGTGCCACCATGTAATAGGCTGTAGCACAAACTGAGGCTTGCCAAGATACTCTGTCTTTGGCACCTCTGGGGACATAGCCATATGAATTATGCATAAACAATACAAAAACCAATTCATCTATACAAAAGATTTTACAAATCACTTGTCCTTAAGTGCAGTATACATCTTTGTGTATTTTTGATGGGTCTCAATATTAGCCAGACTGTTACAGTTAAAGGGGGATATATCCAGTTTTTCCCATGAGAATCGAATCTGTGACAATCCACATGTAATGCATTGTTGCAGGCAAGGTCATAAGCTGGTCACAATAAAGAGATTTTAAAGCCTAAATAGTAATGACTTTTATATACAGTAGTTTTAAAATCTATTGAGATAAACTTAAAATATCAGTCTAAAAACGTATACAACTCAGTCTAAAAACAAATAAAAATTAAGGAATTTATATTAAATTACAATATATTTGGATCCACTTTGATTTTGTTTTTAGACCGAGTTGCATTTGTTTTTAGACTGAAATTTTTTGTTTATCTCAACAGGTTTGAAGACTACTGTATTTATTTAGTACTTTATGCCTTGGAGTACCAGTAGGGTAGCCCTCTATTGGTACCTGAGAAGGGTAAAGAGTGTACCCAGGGATAATTATGCTAAGACAGTGTAAGCATTCTTAGACCAGCTGGGGTGATAATACAACTGGGGTTTTCTTGAAAGAGAAGGATTCTGTATCAGCATTGCCCTTTCAGAAGACCAACTGGGGGAATAATACAGTTGGTGGCCCCTGGGATGATGAAGTGTTAAAGCACTGATATTCTGATACCAGCCGGGTCACTCCTGCTCAAAAGTGCCTGAGATTTTCTCTGCCTATGACTCCTGGGTGGTTTTAAGAAAAATTTTACTACCACTGTTCAAGCATAAGGGTTCTAGGATCACCATCAGGGACGTCTTTCTAGAGAAACAGCTGCTGAACCCAAGGGATCAGAGGGATGTCCAGGAAGTGAAGATGATTAATATGCAAATTTTCAAGCTAACTACTTGGGGAGCAAAGAGTAGATAGAAAGTAGCAGGACAAGAGACACTATTTACCTCTTAAAGCCTCAGTAAAAGACATATATGGTGAAGAATATAGAGAGAAAAGCCCAGATGAAGGGCATCTGTAGTGTCTAGAGAGGAGCCCAAATGGAGAACATATGTAGCGCTAAAGAAATAAGGACCAGATAGAGGACATCTTTAGTAGAGGAGCCCAGTTAGAAGACATCTGTATTGGATAGAGATAAGAGATAGAAGGACTAGATGTAAGTAATCTGTAGTGGCCAGAAGAAAGAAAAGAGAAATATTAAGAGAGAGAAAATTTAAAGAATCAATAACAAGAAATGAGAAATAAATAATAAAATATAGAGAGAATAAAAATAAAGAAAAAATATAAAGAAATAAGTAAGTAAAAAAGTTTATATAAATTAAAAAAGTGTTTATTTATTCAAAAGAGGCTTGAAAGATAGGAAGAAGAAGCCAGAAGAGAACAGATAAGTGTTGAAAAGCAGAGCAAAACATTTTGCTGGCCTCTATGATGCAGAGCAATAGTAGGACCACAGTTTTGTTGAGAATATACTTATGGTAAGTATAATAAACGAGATAAAAGGTAAAATTAAGAAGAGAATGATACTTTATTGGATATGAATATAGGATAATATATAGTATTGTTGAGTTATACTTCTGGGAAGAAAAGTTATAAAATTAGTATCATGACAAGCCATATACTGTCCATATATGTCATGGTAGTCATGGGGCTTATCTAAGTGAATGTTTCTCTTAAGTCACAAGGCTTAATCTAAGTTGTGTTCTGTTTAGGACCTGTTCAAAATGTTTGATCCCTGTATTAGATGGTTGAACTGATAGTAGTGCCATCAACTTATTGATTAGTTGGGGAATCATTTGGTGCTTAGTGATTTGCTTGGGGAATTAATTCCCCAAGAGGGAGTAGTCAAAGATGTTGCAACATCTCCCCCTGGAGTGCTGGAAGGTGGAATATTAGGAATTTTCTTGAGAATGTCTGCAATATGGGCTTGGTATTGATCCAGTTTGGTGTTGGGTACAGGGAGCCAGGAGCCAGGAGTTACATTGAGCTGTCCTTGCTTTACATAGGCGGAGGAGGTTGTGGTGCATGCACTTCAGTTCTGGTTTGAGCATCAATATCCCTTTGATGAAGTAAGTATTATTGGGCTTGACTTCCAGGACAATGCCTGGTCCTTGTAACCCTGGATCCAACTTGTGCATGTTTTTAGTTGACAAACCAGATCTTTTCCCTGACTTGGAACCTGTTCTTGTTGTAATCAGGATTGCTTCTCTCTCAACCCTTTTCTTCTCCATGTCTTCTTGGCCCTTTCTAGCACACTGTACATCAGGACCACTGCCTTCTGGTATATTCTTAGGTAGAGGTAAACGTGGTCCTACTGTAGTACTAACAAGGGCAGGCTTATGCCCATAGATAAGTTCATACAGGCTTTTGCCTGTATTACAGTTGACTCATGTTCTGCATATCATGAGTGTCGTTGGTAACATGTCAACCCAGGCTTTTGAATTTTTAGCAGATAACTTACTGAGGGCCTAAATTAGCAGAGCCATTTAGTTGTTCTACTCTTCTATTTTCTTGCAGGTGATAGAGACTGGATGTGGTAGTGCTTTATTCTATCCTTGGCAAGGTAGATATTGGTGTTGATGGCTTTAAGTTTGGTTCCTCCATCTTTAATCAGGAGGTCAGGTTTTCCAAACTTAGCTATTATTTCTTTGCCAATAAATTCTCTCACATCATTACTTTTGTGCTCTTTTGTAGCTTGTGCTACAGGCCACCTGGTTGCATAGTTGATAGCTGTTGTAATGTACTTTTTGCCTTTGCTTTTGCCAGGCATTGGTACCACAATATCCAGTGACCACACTTTGAAAAGTTGTGTGATTGACACTGGTATTACTGATTTGGGTGGTGCTTTGAATCAGGTGTACTTTTCACAGGCCTTGCATTGTTCCAGTACTTCCTTGATATTGTCCAGCATGTTGGGCCATCAGTAGTGTGTCTTGAGATATTCATGCAAGTTTTTGCTACGGGTGTGTCTCAGATCTCTGTGGTATTGGAGGATTGTGTCAATCTTCTGTGTTGACAGGACGTAGGGTACAGTGTCACCATTTGGAATTATTTGGTGCAGTGTTCCATATAAGTTTTTGAACAGGTCTTTGTTTTTGATGACTTTCTCTTGGATTTCCATTGGTGTTCCAGGTGGGAACTCTTATTGGAGATTCTCCATGATCAATATGGGTCAATCAGGGCTCCCCATCAGTGCATAGAACATGTTTATTGTATAGCCTTTATAGGGCATCTGCAGTAAGCATTTCCTTGCCTGTCTTGTATTCAATTTGCATGGGGTATCTCTTTATGAGATTCATTCATTGAGCTTGTCTTCTTGGCAGGTATGGTTGTGTTTTGAAGAATATTAGTGACTTGTGGCTGGTGATTACTTTGAATATTTGTGCACCTTCCAGGTAACATTCTCACTTCATTAAACATTGGAAAATAGCTACAAGTTCTTTGTCATGTATTGGATATCTTTTCTCACCATCAGAAATTTTGCTTGATTAATATGCTACAGGGAGGAAGCCCTTTTCTGTAGTTTGAATTTAGACTACTCCTCCTATTGTGTAATTGGAGGTGTCAGTTTCCAGCTTTTATATTCCTTCACAGTTTGTGTATTGAAGGATAAGGGCAGTGACCATTTTCTCTTTTAGCTAGCAGAAATGTTGGTATCATAGATGTGTCCATACAAACTTGGTTGTTTTGCCTGTAATGACTGACAGGGGGCCGTCAGAGCACCCCAGTCAGGGATGAATCTTCTAATGTAGGCTACCATGCCTAGGAAGGTACAGAGTTTGCTTTTATTTATGGGGGCTGGAATTTTGGTTATGGCACATATCTTTTTTGGGTCTGGTTTGTTTCTATCTTTGCTGATAATGTGACCAAGGAATGGGAGTTTAGATGAGAAGAAGTCACACTTTGATGGTTTGGCAATGAGTTGGTTTTTTTTGAAGGTGCAGAGGACCAGGCAGATCTCTTCCCAGTGTTGTGTTACAGTTGGACTGTAGATGATTATGTTGTCCAGGTAGATGATTGCTTGGTTTATAATGTGCTCTTTAAAACCTTGTTTATAAAGGTTACAAAGGCGCTCAGAGCGTTTGTCATGACAAAATTGAGGACCACACACTCAAAGAAACCATAATTGGTTCTGAAGGCTGTTTTTGGTATATCTTCTGGTTTTATAAAAATTTGGTGATAACCTTCTGTCAAGTCAGATTTTTTTAAAGACTTGGAACCCCCAGGGCTTCAAAAAGGTCATCAATCATGGGCAGGGGATACCTATTATCAGTTGTGACCTTGTTGAGAACTCTGTAGTATGTGAATAGATAGAGGCATCCATTCTTTTTTGCCACAAAAAAGACAGCACTGCCAAAAGGTGATTTGGAGGTCAAGTGAGGCCTTTCTCAAGTGCCTTGTCAAGGTAGGCTTTTAACACATCATCTTCCTGAGGTGTAAGACAATATATGGGTTGTGCTTATGGCACACTTCACATGAGGCCAATTTTGTGCTGTATGCCTTGATTGGGCAGTAGCCCTGGTAAAGTTTCTTGGAAAACAGAAAGGAATTTAATGGTTAGCTGTGCTTAGATCAGGTCTCTCTTGTGTGTGGTTTCTGTACTTTTAAAGTGAATAACCTCATACATGCAAGTGTTCCAGTTGATTTTTCTAGGATCTTTTTCCTCTTCTGTCTCCATAATCTTTACAAAGACATGGTCTTTCATGAGTGTGTCAAGATGAGTTAGGTAAACATGGTGGTGTATTTTGCCTTGTTGTATGGTGAGGGTGGCGCTATCCTAGTTGATATGAGGTTTTGTCTTTCTCATCCAGTCTAGGCCAAGTATAACATCATACTTGGGAATTGGTATGATTGAGCCACTGAGTTTAGTCTGAAAGTCTCCAATTTAGGAGAGGAAAGGGTTTGCTTCCTTGGTGACTGGTGTACTCCTGTTGTCTGCCATGATAAATCTCTTGATGTTGCTTTGGACTGTTGGTAGTTTCATGAGGTTGGAAATTTTTTTTGTCAATAAGAGATTTGGCCCAGTGTCAAATAGTGCTGTGCTCTGATATATGCAAAAAGCAGAAAGGATAATTGTGTAGTTTATTTTCAGTTTGGGCAGCAAACACTAGAGGATTGCTTGAGGGTGCTTGGATCATGGTGATTGATTCCATGTCTTGGTACCTGTAAGAGTCTTGAAAAGTGAGGGAGGATGGCTTGCCTAAGCACTCCCCTGAGCTTTCCCCTCCTTGGTGGTGTTATCAGTGCTCATTTGATTTACTTGAGTAGTGTGATTTAAGCTTCAAGGATGGGGTTTGGTGGCTTGGTTGCTTTGCTTGTTAGGTTGAGGGCACTTATTTGCTGTGGGACTTTCTTTTTGTTTGTTGTGTGTAGTTTGTCAGATTTCTGTGCAGCTTGCTCTCCTTCCAAGAATAAGTCTTGGAGGTTCTTGCAGCGGCTCATGTCAAATTGACGTCTAATGTGTGTGGGGAAGCCATTGTAGAAATCCAATCATGGTACGGCTGTCAGGAATATTCCTGAAAGCGCCTTGTGTCAAGATAATCTTTTGGGCGCAATCAGGCTTGAAAAGCAAAATAAAAAATTGCAGCAGTTCCCCCTTATTGGGGAAACTGCCGCAAAACACCCAGTCAAAGAAACAAAAATTAAAAAATTAAATTTTGAGAAAAACAGGTTTTATACCCAGCTGCGGACCGCACGGCTGCCAGCCAGCCCGCCAGCCGGTGGAGGACGGCACACCCCTGCCAAATGGGGAAATTGCCCAATTGGGAATCCCTAAAAGGCAATTTCCCCAAACCCAAAATAGGGGGGACTTCTGTCCAAATTTGGAACCTATCAAATTTGGAGGGGGTTTACAAGATGCCCAGCATGAAAATTAATGCATCAACTACAGAAGTTGAATATAATTGCATGAAAGTACCTGAAGAAGCTCCAAAGTCATGCAATGCCAAGATTAACAATTCATTGCCTGTCAATCCATTCCCATCCCACTCCCAAAAGGGAATTCCAGACAACACTAAGTGTTTAGGGTTCCCTGTCCAATGTTTTGCACTATTCATGCCCCACAAGGATGATAGTATATAATAAAGCTAAATAACTTGATGATAGTTTGTGCTATCATTGAGTGAAATTATCCCTCAATAGTATCACATAAATGAATCTAAAACTTACCCTATAAAAAGCTAAACAAAACACTTAGCTTTGTCTGCCCTTTCCAAGGACCAGAAGATGAATCACCTAATCTTCTCAGCTGTCCTCACAGCATGCCTAGGGATTGGGGACCACCAACATAATCAACAGCATGGGCCATTCAACAATTCATCTGGAAAGTACTACTACAAGGAGCCAGCGCAGCTCAACTCCTCTAAACGGTACTCCTGGCCCACGCTGGTATCACCTCATTCCACCCAGCCTGTAGCTATATACACCTGTGTATACTACAGTACTCATGTATTTTGCTGGTAATTTTGGACGTTATAACGTACACGCAAAAGTCTTTTGATTGATGATGGCGGTCTATCCAACTGTGACGGCGCTCACAGGCTTCCAAGTTGCCAACTTGGTCCCTTATTTTGCTAGAATACTTCCCCAACTGTTGGGTCTTTACATCAACTTTGTCAAAGTTAATGGTGTTGGTAACTTAGTCATGCAAACCTTTGTAGGCTGCAATGTACTCCTCAATTGTTCCTGTCATTTTGAAGGTTCTGAGTTCTGTCATGATCACCACACCAGAGTACTTTATGGCAAACATTTTGAGGAAGGGGGCTTTGAATATGTCCCATTCTTCACTGTGATCAAGATTTTGGTCAAACCATTTACTTACAAAGTGTGAGGCAGCCCCTGTGACGCAGAGGGAAACCTCACTGGCCCAGAGTCTGCGGGGATAGCCTACTTGTGTAAACTTGTTTTGTGTGCTTTGGATCCAGAGGTTGGCGTTTTCTCAATGTAGTCCTGAAAACTTTCCAATTTCTGCTGAGTGTAGGCGTTGAAATACAATATTGGGTATTTTGGTTGTCTGCAGAATTGAAGGCAGGTTCAGGATTCCACAAGTATTGAGGAGATTATACTGTTTGATAGGGACAAGAATGTTGTTGAAGACAAAAAACCCCTTAGGGAAATCATGTCCTTCTTTGTAGTCTCTCCAGCCTGTGGGGAGTGCCATCTTCTGTATTCTTTTATTGGGAGGAATATTTCCTTTAAGTTGTGTAGGTGTGGATAACCTACCTGTGATATATCTGTTGAGTATATACTTCTGGGAAGTATAATAAATGAGATAAAGGGGAAAATTAATAAGAGAATGATACTTTATTGGATATGAATATATTATAATATATAGTATCATAGGAAGTCACATACTGTGCATGTACATCATTGTAGTTGTGGATAATTATTGATCAGAGACTGTGGAAAGCCTAATTTATTAAGCAATTATTGACAAATTGATAAGGGCTAATTATTCACCTTTTAAGACATTAGTGTCACTAAAATTACATTAATAAATGTAAAATTAGTGGCCCATGACAGTGCCATCAATGATTAATTACACCACATTGCCGCCACCTTAATAATAGAGTGCTGGGACGCCAGCACAATTAATTGCAAGCGCCAGAGCACCACAATGATTAACACCAAGTTCCAGGACACCAGCTTTGAGATGGAATAACACCAAGGCGCCAGGTTGATTTGAGTGATTGATTCAACTTTCATACCAAATAGGGTCTGAAAATAGAAGCTTCTGTATACCAAATAAGAGTGACATCTGGTAAGCTAGCAAAGGGCATCCTTGTGCTAGGTGCCACAGCATTGAAGGATTGTGCCCTAAAATGAGAAGCTGTCCCTTTTTCTGCCAACACAACCAAGGATCTACAGTGCGCTAGAATGTCCTAGAAGACATTGCCAGTGACTGATGATTAATAATATGATAATATCCCTATATAAGGTGTTGGTAGTAAACACCATGAGGTAGATTTTCCCTACTTGTATAGGATTTAATAAATTTATTTGTTATAAGAAATCAGTTGGTCAATTTCTTTAGAATATTCACATTCAAAGACATACAGCAAGTGTGTGCCCCTGCCTCTTAAACCTTCTGTTGAATCTTCTGATGTACGCCAATTTTTGACAGTAGTCATGGGGCTTATCCAAGTGATTATTCCTCTTAAGTCACAAGGCTTTTCCAAGTTGTGTTCCGCCCAGGATTTGAAATGTTTGATCCCCATAATAGATGGTTGAATGATAGTAGTGCCACCAACTTAATTATTAGCTGGGGAATCATTCAGCAAGTTGCTTCGGGAATTAATTCCCCAAGAGGGAATAATCAAAGATGTTGCAAAAGTTTCCTAGAAAGTTTTGCTGAGAGTCAACACTAGCAGGGAAATTGACAAGTAAACGCTGAAGAAAACAAGGCAAAATCCCTATGCTTACATAAAGAAATCAAAAAATCAAGAAATGGAGAAACATTGAAGAAAAATGGAATTTTTTTGAAACATTCAGAGAATATTGTTAGTGTTTTGAAATGTATTGACAGTGTTCTATTAGAGCAAAAGACAAAATTAAATTGCTTCAGATGTTACAAGGAAATGCAGTCATCTGATTGGCTATAGTACAAGTATTATATTATCATGATTTCCATTGATGAAATAAAGCAAAAGCTTTAATAATCAGGGTCCCTTACAGGGAAAAGTCTTCTGGGTTTGGCTGGAGTAAGTTTGAGAGTTTAATTTATTATAGATGAGAGAGAAACCAACAATTTAAGCCTGGAAGAGAAAACCAGTTCATAAAGGAAAGAGACTGAAACAAGGAGCTATATAATGGGTGATTGTAATGGTGGATTTGCCAAAAAAAATTCTGAAGTGTTCACAAAATGAGGTATAAAATATCAATTTCTCAAAGAATTGAGAATGAGTAAAAATTGTTAAGTTGAGATGTGCAGGCAAAAATCTTCAGGAAAAGGCATTGGTAAAGTGCAGCCTAAGAAAACTAAAACAGGCAACAAGAAAATCAGATATTGAGAAATGGTCACTGTATTTTGCAAGTAGAGAATCTCACAAATTAGTTCAACAATTCCCTTGTTTTCAAGATTGGGAGCATCAAAGAACAATGGGAGGCCGCAGACACCGCAAAACTGATGCTACAGCCTGTGAGATATCTCACAAGCATGTACACAAGAAAAGCTCCATATTCTGTAAATCCTGTCAGACTTATACCTGTAAAAATAGTGTTAAGTTATGATGTTTATTGGGCAACAGTGGCAAAATTGACTGTAGGGATGCAAAAGTGAGAATTCATAAGTGATAATCTAAAAGTGGCCAAGTAGACACTTTTTAAACTTTTAAATGGCTTTTTAAAATAAAGTAATAGTTTTTCTTGACTTTTTTGGTTAAGAGAATGAACAAAAAGTATTTTAAACTTTCATAATAATTTTCTATTCCATACATTGTTTTGATTAAAATTTTAAATTTTAAAATTGTCAGCTTTGCCACTCTTAGATTCTCACTTTTGCATCCCTACAGTCAATTTGCCATTGTTGCTGTTTATTGAACTAATGGAGCAGTCCTAGTAAATTTCAAGTGATACTGGGTTTGGGATTACTTTAAATTCAGAACCTGAACATAAAAATGTAAGATTGTCAAATCCTTGGTCCAAATTTCAAATCACTTTTGTGGGATGGCCTTTTTTAATTAAATTGAATTCTTTGAGTATTTATTTGAATATTTGAAAATGCAGGAACTCATAGACACTTTGCAAAGTTCAAGTCAAACTGCATATTTCCAATGGACAAAATGAATTAACTGGAATCAGATTTGAAGTGTTCAAATCCATCAGCCATTTTCATTAAGTTTACTATGTTTTTTGAAATTACGGGATTGTCAAATCCAAGAACCAAATTTCAAATCACTTTTAAATGCCACTAGTAAACTCAGATATTAATTGCGGGAACTGGAATCCAAATTTAATGTACAGTAAGCACCCTAGGAAACACCAACCCAAATAAAGAAGCTCCACTCTGGATAAAATCAAATGATAAATTCAATCTCAACAACCATGTTTAGACATAAAAAGTGATTAAACTTTAAAATCATCCAAAACTGGAAAGGATATAATATTATATACTTCAAATAACAAATATAGAAACTCTACTTCTATTCAAGACTAAATCAAGAGAAAACTACTTCCCACAACTAAACCAATAACTCCAAATAAATACATATTTAATCTAAAATATATTTTTTATTTTATTTTTATGGACCGTCAATTGCATTCCCAACCCGCTCCTGCACCAGCCTGCAGGGCAGCTTGTCCATGAGGGCGTCCCAGAGGGTCCAAGAACAGACCCAGAACCCAACTCAAGGGGAGTCATGCCAATACACAGGCCTCCCAAGGTGTCAGCGCCAGCCAACCACCTCCCGCATCCCAAGCCAGAACTACCAGCTTGAATCCCAGGAAGAAGCCACTTTCAAGGCCTGCTACTAAAGTCTCCTATACAAAGGTCATCAGGAATAATGAGATTACTTACACCTCCACTGTGTACCCAGTTGTCACCTGGTCCCACACTCTTGATCCAAGAGTTACTACTTCCTGCCCCTGTGTCTTTGACACCACCTATGAGCCATTGACCACAATTGAGGAGTCATCTGCACCTACTGTGTATTCAATCATTGACGGCACCAGCGCAACTAAGTGTGATCCCACATTCTACACAAAGGTCCCTGTCTCCTGTGTTGAGCCTGCAAGCCAGGATGCCGCGGTACCTGTCAAGGGCCGGCGTCAGTTGAAGGATAGTGATTGTGAAGCTCTCCTCAGCTGCTTGAACGGGAAAATGGAAGTTTGGGATATTGCATCCCAATTTGGGGTCACAGCCAGATATATTGGCAACATCAACAAAAAGTACAGCAACACCAGGAAAATTGCCAAATTCACCAAGGCTAAGTGGCAGCCCAGCCTACTTCAACCCGTGCACATCAATGCAATCAAGCAGTGGGTATCCAAGGATTGTCACCTGGACTCACTTGCTTTCCAATCAATGCTGGCCACAGAGTTTGGGCTTTCTGTTTCCAAAACCCTTGTCTACAAAACAATGGTCAATTTTGGCTTCTCTTGGAAGGTCTTTGGAGTTTCTCTGTACAATAGGAATAGCAAAAAAAATTGAGGATTGACACATTTATGCCAAGATCTATGTGGCTCTCAAGAAGACAGGAAATTTTTAATTCTTTTACATCAACAAATTGTTGTTTTCCTCCTCACTTAGTTCTAGGCATGGGTGGGTCAAGAAGAGGTCCAAGGACGGTGTAGTCCATTGTGCAGCTGTCCGTTCCCAGACCTATTCAATGGTAGTGCTTCCTGGTCCTCACAGGTTGGATCAATACCAGATGATCAAGGATTCTCATAATAGCAGGACATTCCTTGATTTTCTCTGAGCCGTGAAGGAATACCTCCAGATTGATTACAGCAGCACAGCTAATATTGTTGTGTTGGATAATGTTGGGCTCCACATAGTGGATCTGGTTGTGTCCAAGTTTCTACCCATTCACCAGAATAGCCATTCCTCTAACCACTGCCTTGCTGATTGTCCAATGAGACTCCTCTTCCTTCTGCCCTATTCTCCATTCCTTAACCCAATCAAGGAGGTTTTTGGTTGGATCAAGAATAAGGTGAAACAAGGCCTTCCACAGGACACCAAGGACCTATTCAATATTCTTGAGATTAGCCAATTTTCAATGCCACCTGATGTGGTGGCAGCTTTCTATGAGCACTTGGAATCCTTCCTCCCCAAAGCCCTTGCCTCCAAGCCAATCAGATAAATGGGCGCTCTGGGTTTTATTTGTTTTTATTTTTATTTTGTTTTTATTAGGGCTCAAAAATTATTATTTATTCATAATGATGTGACATTTGATTGTATTATAGACATATAAGAATATGTACAAAAGTTAAGTAAAATTAATTATACTAGATATGAGGACACATATTTTTATTATAATGCACTGAATATTGTATTGACTGTTGCGCTAACAAATAACTAAATTAAAAAAAGATAGAAATAGATTTATTTTATTTAAATAATTGTGAATCTTTGTTGGTTCTTTGGTTTTTTTAAGCCACAAATTGGACCTCACAAGTAATCATCTGATCCTTAATATTTCAGTGCCACTATAGCAGCATGACACAAAAACCAATGATTTTCATGTATCTCTTACTAATTAGTACTTATGCTGCAGGTCAAGCGTATCAAATATATTTATCAAATCATATTACAAGGGAAAGGTAATTTGAGTTCTAAACAATCACTTGTTTATAACATAAGTGGAGCAGGCTGTTTGTTGCTTATAAATTCAGTTCTCAATGTTTAACTATGTAATAAATGAACCTGTACTTGACCAGCTAGTAAATAAAAACATTTTTTTATTATTAGACATGTTCACAACTATAACTAATGTCTTATAATATATTTAGATATATTACTATTATAATTTAAATATTTAAATTTTAATATTTAAATAAAAAAATAAAAAGTTAAATTGCAAGGAAATATAATTTATTAGGGAGATGCAAATTGTCAAGATTTTGCAGTCTTGAGGAAAGATCTTTATTGTTCATTATAGTAGGGATATTGATATATATTGTATGAGGAAAATCTTTGCTAACAATTGGGTCTAGGTGAGGCTACAGCCTGGCAATATCCCAAGTCTGTAAAGAAAACACACGGGCCTGCAAGTAAACGGCGGCGCGTTCTTACTTGGATACTTCTGACTACTAGGCGCTGGCTAGTAGCAATACAACAATAGAGATCCTTTAATCTCTATCTTCAAGGGTGATTATTCTGCTCAATCTCTAATCAGGAGAGCACCTTATATAGGGTAGATAAGCCCTCTTGCCAGACTATAATCTGACGCTTCCAACTCTTACTAGTCAGCTTTTCTGTTCCCCAGACTGCTAGTTCCAGCCCCCAGAGTTAGGCAGCCATGCTGGTCTGGCATGGGACTTCAATAGATTATTGGACCTCAGCTTTTCTCATCAGCATATTGGCAGCATCTGGTTTGTGGTTTATGCATACGCAAGTTTGGTTACCCTGCCAACTGGGTTTTTGCATGATGCATTATTCTTCTTAAACAACCTTCTATATTGGTCATAGAATTCAAGGTGTCTCTAAGCGTGAATGTTTGGCAAGAACTATCTTGAATTATTATTCTTGGTCATTACATCTTATTGGCTGAGGGGCGTTCTGTGCTTGAGATCAGGTATCATCAAGCTTATCCAATCAGAGTCAATCCAATGGGAGGATCAGAATTGGATCAGGATCAATCTTTGGAGTAATACTCAATGTACTGATTAGCCAAAGCGTGGAGCGGGATCAGCTGATGCTTTTTTAAGCTTTCCAGTTGTATGACAATTGGCTGTCTAACTAATCAGCCATGGGAATAATGGTCAAGTCTATCATATTATTCCAGAGTCCTGACATAAATTGCAAATGTAATGCAATTATTCTGGGGAATTATACCCTGAAATCAAATTTTCAGCTAGAGCGTCTAATTAAATCCATGTACTCTTCTGTATGTTGTGGACAACCCTGGATGTGATTGCTAGAGGGATGGCGCCCTGCATCCCAGTGGTTGCCAAATACTTAATAAAAGGGAGCCGGGTAAGCAAATCAATCAGCAGTTTCTTTTTGGGAGGCATGTAGTACCCATACAATGATACCAATGCAAAGGAGTTGTACAGGACGCTCTCAACTGTCCTATACCCCCGTGGTGTCTTTTGGCGTTCTAGTGCTAATTGGCATATATCAAGTTGTATAGGTACATCCTCCAACTTTTTGATATTAGTTTTTAATATGCAATGTAGTAGGATTCCTAGGTATACCGCAACGTGAATTCTTTGCAAAGTGTATTTTTCCAAGAACATGCACAATTTTTTGAATACTTGAACCAACCTATTGATATAGGATGTTTGGCTGAACTTGAAGAGGGTTCCAGGGGCGCCCAACTTGTATCTTCCCCACATGCCTTGGCAAACAAAATAAATAAAGGCTTAAAATTATTCACAATGACTGTGTCCCTGTCTTTATTTGATAATGCTTTGAATACTTCATTAAAAATTTCAGTTTTTAAATATTCAGTTCCTATTTGAAAGCCAGTTTTTATTAGGTTTTTTATATTCATTGATGTTTGCAAATGGGAATTGCTGAATGCTTTCATAGATATATTCATCAAAGTTTAACTTGAAATCCCCGCAAATTTCATTCATTTCTTTGAAGTTGATAGCTACTCCTATTTCATATGCTTCCCTAATCTACAGCAAGCACCCCACAGTGGTAAATATTCCCTGGCTTTTGCTTCTATATTTACATAATTATTCATATTAATTTGAATTATTTTATTTAGTTCATTTTTATTTATTTGCTTTATAGGGGATACCAGTAATTGGTAACCCCCGTAAAACCAACTTGGCGTGAAAGCCACCACTTCTGCGACCTTGTCCCCATTCCTAGTTATAACTAAAGTAAATATAAGTAAAACATAAAAAGTCTTACTGATTGTTTCCCCTGTGGCTCCCTCAGCAACTGGCGCCCCTTCATAAAACTTCATGAGTGTTGGCTGCTCTTCATTTGTTTTTCTGGTCTTGATCTTCCTTATTTTCTGTGCTACTTGTTCTTTCTCTTGATTTTCATTTGATACATTTTCATTGTTTATTGCAGCTCTTCTGCCTCTTAATTGTGCTTCATTTTCATCTGCTTCCATTTGATTGGTTTCCTCTTCATTTGTGTTAATTTCCTTTGAGCTTTAATTTCCTTCAATAAATTTGATTTTTTGAGTATTCTTTCTAGTGGTTTTTGCAAATTCCCACAAGTTGTAACTTTCACTTTTGAAATCTAACCGTGTGAGTATTTCCTTTTGAAGATTTAAAACTATTTCCTTGTGCTCTTTGTTGACTATTGTTCCCAGGCTATTTTTTGTGGTTTTGTTTTTCTAGACCAAGGCCCTTCCCTCATTTCCCAGTTGATTTACCACAATTTCCCTTATGTTATGTTCAAGCATGACAACCTTTTGGAGGGATGACTCTAATTTATTGATAAGGCTGTAGATATTGGACATTTTGTTTGAATTACATCAAAAACTGGTTTTTATAGTACTACCTTCAACACATTAATATTTTTCATCATCATTAATAAATTAAAGACCATAAATGTAAATATTGCATTAGAATATTGCAATTAGATGTCAACTCTTGATATTTTGATATTATGTGCATAAATCAATGTATTTTGTTTAATAAAATTCATTAACCTGGGCCTTTTTCATTGTAATTTATTAAAATGAACTGTGTTTATATTAGAGAGCCATTAACACTTAGTACAAATATTGCTACATAGTGCATTTTACAGCCTGTATATTTGCTTATTAATAACAATTCTTTAAACTTTTTAGCCAGATTTTGCAAGGTAATAATAATTTAATGAGCTAATAAATTAATGTTTATTATCATCAATTGGCTTATTTTCTTTTCTGTGGCAATAGTGCATTTTCTGATATTTACGCACTGGTTTCTAATTAGTTGATTTCACATCCAATCACACAGGCATTAGGATGTGAAATCAACCAATTAGAAACCAGTGCGTAAATATCAGAAAATGAACTATTGTCACAGAAAAGAAAATAAGCCAATTGATGATAATAAAAATTAATTTATTAGCTCATTAAATTATTATTACCTTGCAAAATCTGGCTAAAAAGTTTAAAGAATTGTTATTAATAGGCAAATATACAGGCTGTAAAATGCACTATGTATCAATATTTGTACTAAGTGTTAATGACTCCCTAATAAAAAAACAGTCCATTTACTGTAAATTCAGAACCTGAACGTAAAAATGCAGGATTATCAAATCCTTGGCCCAAATTTTGGATCACTTTTGCGGGCAACTCAGCTGAGTGAAAAGTAAAATATTTAATAAAATCAACAATTTAATTTGACTTTTTTGGTTTATTTAAATTGGCAAATTTCGAATCTCTTGAGCAGATAACTCAACTAACAAAAGACAAAACCCAACAAACAAATGCAGAATACATGAATCAGAAATTCAGGGTTCTTATGTACAATTTGAGATTTCCTGTATATCAAACAAATCATAGACATCATGTGAAAATTAACAAATCTGAAATTGCGGGATTGTCAAATCCAAGAACCAAGTTTCAAATCATAATTGCAAGGGATTTGAAATATTT
The DNA here is from genome assembly GCA_014839935.2 of Entomophthora muscae. NCBI lineage: Eukaryota > Fungi > Entomophthoromycota > Entomophthoromycetes > Entomophthorales > Entomophthoraceae > Entomophthora > Entomophthora muscae. The sequence continues at coordinate 67,302 of QTSX02003716.1, forward strand.
ATAATTTATGGGTGTCTCAAAAAGGATGTTAAATGATCTAGAGTGGATTTGTGCAAATTCTTTTAGGAATCATAGGCCTTCTCAAAAATCATCCTATTTCATTTTAGGTTGGCTAAAATTTAGATTGTATTATTCACAAAATTGACATATATAACAATAAAATTGACTAAAATATACATTCCTCTTCTTGAGTTTAAAATTATAATAAAAATTTTATTATGTCTTCTTTCAACAACAACCAAGTCAATGAGCTGTTCCCTGGCCTTGACAAAATTATGCAGGGTTACACTGTGTCTTTTAATAGTGAAGCCTCCCTCTATGGCCACTCCCAACCCGCAGGCCCCTCCACAAGCACTACCCAGGAGTCTGTTCTTTCCCCTGCAACTTCTAGCATGGCCCTGTTTGCCCACCATGCACAGGCAGCTGCCAACCCAAATCCCTTATCAGCAATGGCATCTGGAACCAGCCATTTTAGCCATGGGGTCACACAGAGAGCCCAGAACCCCAAAACAGCCAATCAGATGGCATTGACCAGTTCACAAGATGGACATATCCCTCCCCCAGCCAATCAGCCTGCAAGACACAGAAAAAAATTGATCACCCTGGAGATTGTTCTCAAAATGGTTGAAAAGCGAGGCAAGCTTATGTCCCTTGGGGAAATTGCGGCCGCAATGGGTTTTGCAAAGTCAACTGTGGCTGCAACCCTGAGAGCCCACACCAACTGTGGCCCCCCTACCAAGAAGACCCTGACTGGTGCCTGTACCTCAACCGAAGGTGATACAGCCCATCCCCTTATGATGGTCATTATGGAACGTGACCCATGGATGCCCCTGGTCCAGGTACGTCTCCAGTTGGGACTCCACAGCATCTTCACCAACAAAATAACGGTGAATTCATGGATGCACAGAGTTGTGGTTGCTGCCAGAATCCTATCCAATCAGGTTCTTGGTGGCCCCATTTTGGTGGATACCAACCCATACAATGCAACCATTATTAATTTTATTAAAGGGAGGGCAATGAGGGCCCGTAATGACGTCACCTTCCTATCATACGCCAAGATCTCAGCCAGTATCCAAGACTTTGGAGAGAAGCGCATCCAATCTGACGTGTACAAGTGCGGCCCAATCTTGTATTGTTTTGTTGGGGTTTTATTGGCAGTTTCCCCATTGGGCGTCAATTATTACTCGGTAATTTTGAACACCGCAGATGGTATGCCTACCAGACAGAGCTCAAGGCCATGCTGAAGGAGTGGGCCACACAAAACACTGTGCACACAGTTGTACTGAGTGCGGAGATGGAGCAGCGGGAATGGGCTACCCAAGAAATCAGGGCTGTGGGGCATACCTGCTGGTCCTACCCCATCAACTACGCCAACATGCATCTTGCAGATGTATGTCTTTACAATTTTGGTTCCATCTTCAGGAGCTTGAAGCCTGCCACCTACATCAAACTATGCACCCAGATTGATAAGGGGTATGAGCTTTTCCCTTCTGTGTCCGTCCAGGACTTATTTGGTCTCATCATCTTCTATGCAAGTGATAGTGATAAGTTCAGAAAGGACCCCCGTCTCCCCCCACACCAGTCCATTTGTTTTGTCAAGCCAGTATATGTGACAGAAGAAGAATTCAAGCAATTGAAGCAAACCGCTCTTGCTGCCCCTTCCCAGTCAACAGACCCTGCCTCCCCAACCCCCCCATCAAGCCACCTGCCTTCCAATCCTGACTCCCAAGCCACCACCTATTCCCTCCCCACTATCTCTGATGCCGCCCCTTTCACAGGCACAGATGAAGGTGACGTCCATTCTGCCCATTCCCTTTCCTTCCCGTCCTTTGATTATTAAATAAATTTTTTCTTTGTGACAACTTATCAAAATTGATATCTCTCTTTCAAATCATACTTAATAATATTTTCTTTTTACATTGTTAGCATTCCCCATATTTAAAGAATCTTGTACATTTGATGTGGTAACATATAATTATTTCCATGTATATTTTCCTCATTGTTAATAAATTAAAGACAATAAACGTAAATATTGCATTGAAATATTGCAATTAGATGTCAACTCTTGATATTTTGATATTATGTGCATAACTCAATGCATTTTGTTTAATAAAATTCATTGTAGATGTGGCCTTTTTCATTGTAATTTATTGAAATGGACTGTGTTTATATTAGGGCCATTAACACTTAGTACAAATTTTAAAATTAGTTCATTTTATAGCCTGTATATTTGCCTATTGATAATAATTCTATAAACTTTTCAGTCAGATTTTGCAAGGTAATAATGTAATGTATTAATAGATTACTGTTTACTGTCATTAAACTGGCTGATTTTCTTTGCTGTGGCAATTGTGCATTTCTGATATTTATTCACTAGTATCCAATTGGTTGGCTTCACATCCAATTGCACAGGCAATAGGAAAACAAGCTGCCACCCCAACCACGTCCAGTCTTGGGGTGGTGGCTTGTTTTCCTATTGCCTGTGCAATTGGATGTGAAGCCAACCAATTGGATACTAGTGCAGAAATATAAGAAATGCACAATTGCCACAGCAAATAAAATCAGCCAGTTTAATGACAGTAAACAGTAATCTATTAATACATTACATTATTACCTCGCAAAATCTGACTGAAAAGTTTATAGAATTATTATCAATAGGCAAATATACAGGCTATAAAATGAACTAATTTTAAAATTTGTACTAAGTGTTAATGGCCCTAATATAAACACAGTCCATTTCAATAAATTACAATGAAAAAGGCCACATCTACAATGAATTTTATTAAACAAAATGCATTGAGTTATGCACATAATATCAAAATATCAAGAATTGTTGTCTAATTGCAATATTTTAATGCAATATTTACATTTATTGTCTTTAATTTATTAATGATGATGAAAAATATGTATGCGCTGAATATAGTACTATAAAAACCTGTTTTTTGATGGAATTCAAACAATATGTCAAAAATCTATAAATTAATCAACAAATTAGAAGCACACCTTCAAAAGGTTGTCAAGATAGAAAGAAATATCAGGGGAATAGTGACAGGGAAGCTGGGTAACAAGGGCCAGCCACTGATACAGTCAAAAGAAAATGCCCTAGATAAGTTGGGAAATATTATAGATGAAAAAAATAAAGAAAAATTACTTAATCTACAGGGAACTATTTTATCAAGTCTTGAATTCAACAACACGGCCTACAATTTGTGGGAGTTCTGGCAGGGGGCCAAAGAAAACAACAAGAAGATAAAACTAATTGAAGGAACAGAAATTCAAAAGGAAATTAACACCAACAAAGAGGAAACCGTCCACATGGAAACAGATGAAAATGAAACACAAGCAAGAAGCAGAAGCGCATCAAGAAATACAGAATCTTTATCAAATGAAAATCAAGAGGAAGCACAAGTTGCAAGAAGAATAAGAAAAATTAAGCCTAAGAAAATTAATGAAGAGCATCCAACGCTCATGAAGTTTGCTGATATGGTGCCTGTGGCTGAGGGGGCCACAGGGGAAACAATCAGTAAGTTTTTTTATGTTTAACTTATATTTATTTTAGTCATCACCAGGGATGGGGATGAGGTCGCGGAAGTGGCGGCTTTTACACCAAGTTGGTTTTATGGAGGCTACCAGTCACTGGTGGCCCCTATAAAGCAAATAAATAAAAATCAAATAAATAAAATAGTTCAACAGAATATGAATACTTTTTTTAATAGTGAAGCTCAAGATAGGGAATATCAACCACCCGCAGGGTGCTCGCTATGGATAAGGGAAGCCTATGAACTAGGATCAACAATTAAAATCAAAGAAATGAATGAAATTTGCAGGGATATAAAACTGAACTTCAATGAATACATATATGAAAGCGTTTAAAGGTTCCCCTTCACAAATATCAATGAATACAAAAAAATTTAATAAAAACTGACTTTCAAATTGGAAATGAATATAGAATCTGCAATTTTTAATGAAATTTTTAAAGCTCTATCAAACAAAGTTGGGGATGCAGTCCTTGTGAATAATTTTAAGCCTTTATTGATATTGTTTGCCGAGGCCTGGGGGGCTGATACAAGTCAGGTGCCCCCCAGAACCCTCTTCAAGTTCAACCAAACGTCCTATATCAATAGGTTAGTACAAACGTTCAAAAAACTGTGCATGTTCTCAGAAAAATATACCTCACAAAGGATCCATGTTGCAGTGTACCTGGGAATCCTGCTCCATTGCATACTGAAAGCCAACGTGAAAAAATCAGAAGATGTACCTATACAGATTGAGATATGCCATGTAGCCCTTGACAGACAGAAAACACCACAGGGATACAGGACAGTTGAGCACGTCCTCTATGATTTATTTGCATTGGCAACTCTATACGGGTACTATGTGGCCCCCAAAAAAAACCTGCTAGTGGATTCCCTCACCTGTTTGCCTTTTATAAGACAGTCGGCCACCACCGGGGTGTTGAGCGCCACCCCTCTAGCAATTGGCGCCAGAGTCATCCACCACATTCAGAAGAGTATGTGGTCCCAATTAGATGCATTAGCTGAAAATTTAATTTTGGGGTATAATTCCCCAGAATAAACACATTCCCCTTGCAATTTGCATTCCCCTAATAAATCATTTTCCCTTGCAACTTAAATTTTTTTATTTTTATTATTATTTTAAATATTAAAATATTCACTGTTAAAATCTTTAATATTGACATATTTAATATCAAAAATTTTGATATTGCATAAATCACAATTTAATAAAAATTCTATATTTCAATTATTTAAACTTAAATATTTAACTTTTAAGATTTATAATTAATATTTTAATTTTAATATTTTAATTTTAATATTTTAATTTTAATATTTTAATTTTAATATTTTAATTTTAATATTTTAATTTTAATATTTTAATTTTAATATTTTAATTTTAATATTTTAATTTTAATATTTTAATTTTAATATTTTAATTTTAATATTTTAATTTTTATTTTAAATATTAGTATGTAAATTATAATCATTAATATATCTAAGTATATTAAAAGACTTTAGTTATAGTTGCCAATACGTCAAATAAAAAAAAGAATTAAAAATGTTTTTATTTACTACTTGTTGAGTACGGGTCCATTTATCACAATGATACAATGGAGAATTGAATTTATCTGCATCATGCGGCCCGCTCCACTATTGTTCTAAACAAATTATTGTTCAGAACTCAAATTACCTTTCCCTTGTAATATGATTTGCATAAACATATTAGATATACTTGAACTGTGTCCTAAGTACATATTAGTAAGGAATACATAAAAATCATTAGCTTCTGTGTTGTGTGGCTATAGTGGCACTGAAATAACAAGGATCATATGATGACACACAAGGTCCAATTTGTGGCGTAAAAAAGCCAAAGTATCAACAACAATTAACAATTATTTAAATAAAAAATTCTATTTCAATCTTTTTTAATTTATTTATTTGGTAGCGCAACAGTCAATAAAGTATTAAGTGCATTATAATAAAAATATATTCTTCATAACTATTATGGTTAATTTTACTTACTTTTTCTATGTATTCTTATATGTCTATAATACAATCACACGTCAAATTATTATATAAAAATAATAATTTTTGAGACCTAATAAAAACAAATTAAATAAAAATAAAACAAAGTAAGCCGGAGAGCCCATTTATTTGATTGGCTTGGAGGCCAGGACTTTTGGAAGGAAGGATTCTGAGTGCTCATAGAAAGCTGCCACCACATTGGGTGGCATTGCAAATTGACTGACCTCAAGAATATTGAATAGGTCCTCGGTGTCCTGTGGAAGGCCTTGTTTCACCTTATTCTTGATCCAACCAAAAACCTCCTCAATTGGATTCAGGAATGGGGAATATGGCGGGAGGAAGAGAAGTCTCATTGGACAATCAGCAAGGCGGTGGCTGGAGGAGTGGCTATTCTTGTTGATAGGGGGAACTCAGACACAACCAGATCCACTTTGTGGAGCCCGGCATTATCAAGCACAACAACGTTGGTTATGCCGCTATAATTTATCTGAAGGTACTCCTTGACAACTCAGAGAAAATCAAGAAAAGTCCCGCTATTGTGGGAACCCTTGATCATTTGGTATTGGTCCAACCTGCAAGGTCCAAGAAGCGCAACCATGGAATAGGTCTGGGAACAGACAGCTCCACAATGGGCTACGCCGTCCTTGGACCCCTTCTCAACCCACCCATGCCTAGACCTGAGTGAGGAGGAAAACAATGATTTGTTGATATAGAAGAACTGTACATTGCCAGTCTCCTTTAGTGCCAGATATGTCTCGGCATAAATGTGTCAATCCTTGATGGTCTTTTCACTGTTTCTGTTGTACAGAGAAACTCCAAGCACCTTCCAAGAGAAGCCCAAATCAACCATTGTTTTGTAAACAAGGGTTTTAGAAACAGAAAGCCCAAACTCTGTGGCAAGCATTGATTGGACAGCAAGAGTGTCCAGATGGCAATCCCTGGCTACCCACTGCTTGATTCCGTCAATGTGCACAGGCTGCAAGAGTTTTGGCTGCCGCTTAGCCTTGGTGGATTTGGCAATTTGCCCAGTATTGCCATACTTGGTGTTGATGTTGGCAATGTACCTGGCCGTGACACCAAATTGGGACGCAATATCCCAAACTGCCATTCCCCCGTTCAAGCAGTTGAGGAGAGCTTCACGCTCACTATTTGTCAACCAATGCCGGCCCTTGACAGGTACCACGGCATCCTGGCTACCAGGCTTGACACAGGGGATGGGGGCCTTCATGTAGAAGGTGGGATCACGCTTGGTTGCGCTGGCGCCGTCAATGGTGGAATAGATCATGGGCGCAGATGGCTCAACAGTGGCTGCCAATGGCTCGTAGGTGGTGTCAAAGACGCGGGGGAAGGAAGTAGCAACTCTTGGGTCAAGAGTGCGGGGCCAGGTGACAACTTGGTACACAGTGGAGGTGTAAGTAACCTCAGTGATCCGGTGACCCTGGTGTAGGAGACTTTGGTGGCAGGCCTTGAGAGTGGCTTCTGCCTGGGATTCAAGCTGGTTGATTGGGCCTGGGACGCGGGAGGTGGTTGGCTGGCAATGACACCTTGGGAGGCCTGTGTATTGGCATGACTCCCTTCAAGTTGGGTTCTGGGTCTGTTCTTGGACCCTCTGGGACGCCCTTGTGGACAGGCTGCCCCGCGGGCTGGTGCAGGAGCAGGTTGGGAATGTGATTGACAGTCCATAAAAATAAAATAAAAAAATATATTTTAGATTAAATATGTATTTATATGGAGTTATTGGTTTAGTTGTGGGAAGTTGTTTTCTCTTGATTTATCCTTGAATAGTAGCAGAGTTTCCATATTGGTGATTTGAAGTGAATAATATTGTATACTTTCCGGGTTTGGATGATTTTAAAGTTTAATAACTTTTTATGTCTAATTATGGTTATTGAGTTTGAATTTTTCATTTGATTTTAGTTGTGGTGGAGCTTCTTGATTTGGGTTGGTGTTTCCTAGTGTTCTTACTGTGCATTCAATTTGGATTCCAGTTCCTGCAATTAATATCTGACTTTACTAGTAGCATTCAAAAGTGATTTGAAATTTGGTTCTTGGATTTGACAATCCTGCAATTTCAAAAAACATAGTAAACTTAATGAAAATGGCTGATGGATTTGAACGCTTCAAATCTGATTCCAGTTAATTCATTTTGTCCATGGGAAATATGCAGCTCAACTTGAACTTTGCAAAGTGTCTATGAATTCCCGCAGTTTCAAATATTCAAATAAATACTCACAAAAATCAATTTAATTAAAAAAAGGCCATCCCGAAAAAGTGAGTCAAAATTTGGACCAAGGATTTGACAATCCCGCATTTTTACGTTCAGGTTCTGAATTTACAGTAATTTATTATTGACAATGAAAAATATTCATGTAAAAAAATATATGTTACCACATCAAATGTACAACACATTTTTTAAATAATGGAAATGCTAACAATGTAAAAGAAATATTGTTAATTGTGAATTGAAAGATAAATATTAATTTTAATAAGTTGTCACAAAGAAAAGATTTATTTTACTGATCAAAGGATGGGAAGGGGAGGGAATGGGCAGAATGAACGCTGCCTTCATCTGCGCCTGTGAAAGGGACGGCAACAGAGATAGTGAAGGGAATCAGTAGTGGCTTGGGACTCAGGGTTGGAAGGCAGGTGACTTGATGGGGGGTTGGGAGGCAGGGTTTGCTGACTGGGAAGGGGCGGCAAGAGCTGATTGCTTCAATTGCTCAAATTCTTCTTCTGTCACATATGCAGGCTTGACAAAACAGATGAATGGGCAAGGGGGAAGGCAGGAGTCCTTTCTGGACTTATCACTATCACTTGCATAGAATATGACATTATCAGATAGGTCCTGGACAAACACAGAAGGGAAAAGCTCATACCCTCTCTCAATTTGAGAGCACAGTTCATTGTATGTGGCAGGCTTTAAGCGCCTGAGGGTGGAACCAAAATTATAGAGACATACATCTTTAAGATGCATGTTGGCATGGTTGGTGGGGTAGGTCCAACAGGTATGACCTGCAGCTGCAATTTCCTTGGATGTCCACTCATGCTGCTCCATCTCCGCACTCAGTACAACTTTGTACACGGCTTGTTGGGTAGCCCACTCCTCCAGCATGTCCTTGAGCTCCTTCTGGTAGGCATAACCATCTGCAGTGTTTGATATTGCAAGTAATAGTTGACAACCAATTGGAAAACTTCTAACAAAACTCCAAAAAATTGATACATGATTGGGCCGCGCTTGTAGACATCTGATTGGATGTGCTTTTCTCCAAAGACTTGGATACTTGCCAAAATCTTGGCATACAACAAGAAGATGGCATCATTATGCGCCCTCATTGCCCTCCCTTTAAAAAAATTAATGATAGTTGAATTTTAGGGGTCAGTATCCACCAAACTGGGGCCACCAAGAACCTGATTGGATAAGATTCTGGTGGCAACCACTACTCCTTGCATCCACAAATTTACTGTTCTTTTGTTGGTGAAGATGCTGTGGGGTCCCAGCTGGGCAACTGTGGTAAGTTTGACTCCCTGGTGATCAACTTCCTGGTACTCAACAAAGTGTCAAGTACCAGGGAATCAAGTGCCACATATGTGAATCTATTAGTATTTTTGGCTTAACCAATTTTAAGCTAATTTTTACTAGTAATTTAGGGTTTTGAAACCAAAAACCAAGGTTAAATTTACTTGAACTCAACTCCGTTTAATAATTTGGTTAGCTAAAATACCAATTTAAGGGGCAATTTATAAGTAGATTTACTAATAGAAATAAAAAACCTGTGTTCAACACTCTAAAACAAAAAATGACCAGTTTGACACTTTTTAAGCCAAATTTTAATTTTATTAATAAAATACATATGCTTTCAGGATACCAGGAGTACCGTGGAGCTCCAGAAGGTGAGGGAGGAGTTGAAGCAGGTACTGGCATGGCCCATCAGATGATGGGACCTAACTTTATCAGGTAGGAAAGGGCCTTCCCAGCCATAGCCCAAGGTCCAGCTGCTGGCAAGGCAGATTCAATCAATCCCGTGAGCTCAAGGTAAAGCACTCACAGGAATTGACTACTCTAGCCAGTGGCATCAGAAGTGGGGGGGTTGAGATGATTGGTTTGGGTGTCAGGGGTGGTTCCATGGGGACCAAGTAGGAGGCAGGATTGTTGTACTTCCCATTGAAGATCAAAGGGTAGATGGTGATTACTTTGCTGTCACAGACAATTTGGTAGGGTTCCTTGGGAGCGTTTGGGCGGGTGTACCAATGCAAGTCTTCCAATGTCCAGGGGTTGTGGTCAGGGTTGGCAGGATACTCAGTGAAATGCACAGGGCCAAAGGGAGCGTTGGGTGGGCGTTAGTAGTCAAAGGCTTTGGTTTTATCAACTGGAGTCTGACTAGCTATCCCAGTAGATGGGTACTGACGCTTGGGTTTATGCAGATGGAAGAGTATCAAAAATAGGTATGGAAACAGATTGGTGAACCAAAGGTTCATAACAACGTTATTTGGTAAGGATGACAATACAGAACTTTTTCAAGTGCTTCTGATTTATATACTTACTCACATGCAGGTGCATCTGGGTATTCTTCTGATGTTATCTGTGTGGCAAGGCTTGGCATCTCAGGTTCTGTTGTTTGGTTGGCTGCTTCATGGTTATTTTTGGGGTTTTCAGGAACAGTTGTTTGGCTTTTTGATGGTCCATCTTGGCTTGGCTAGTCATTGATTTTGGCAGGTTTGGCTTCTGGGGTTTTGGGGTTTTTTCCAATTTGATCACCATTTTTGGACTGGCTTGACAGGCTCTCTTGAGCCCAAAGAACTTGATTAAAAAAGGGGTCCCCAAATTACTTAATGGAGGGTGGACTTGATCTGGGTTTACTGGGCAGCAAAAAATAGCCTGCCCAGGCCCAGCCAAACCCACCAAGGCTTGGGTGTAGCTTTTGGGGCCCAAAGCGGGCCCCTCAGCTACCACCAGGGAAGGAATGGTTCCTGTACCTGGATTTGCTTTGAAAAGCAAAAATACAGGTGCAGGCAAATCTCCCCGCCCGCTAGCCCCGCCTGGTGGCTAGGAGCGGGTTCAATTCCCGCCTGGGGGCTCAAAACTGTTACTTTTGTAACATATGCGCTTATATAAAATTTGTTATTTACTATTATATTTTTATTATTAGTGTTCATAATTGTCAACTAAGCTCCCAAGCTCCACTATACTGAATTTAGTGGTATAGACATTAATCAAATACCCCACTTATTTTACATTATGCCATTTCTGGGTTTATGGATAAGTGGTGCCACATAAATTAAGCCCAATTTATTAAGAGATTTCATATGTAATTTATAAAAAACTGAAACTTGACATCTTCTTTGTTTGACTCTATCCACTTGCCACCCAATTGATTTTGGATTTAACTAATCAAAGGCTCAGAATTAAGGCTAAATTAATATATGACGCACTATGAGTGCCACTTGACACTTTAACTTGGGGATTAGTACAGAGAGCTTCTTAATGTTTTAATCAATACTATGGTAAATAATTCACTCCCTGCTCCTCACAGCATAAATTAAACACTAATAAACACCTTCCTACTCATTTAATTTTTTAACTTATGTTGTATTTTTTATTTTTGAGCATATGAAACTGCTTTGCTTTTGGGTTAACTTCTGAACCTGTTTTAAATTTAAACAAGTTTTATATGTAAAAAACATAGTAAATTTGATTTTTCTGCTCAACTCTGGCATACTTGACAGTGATAATTCAGCTTTTTTTCACTCAACAGTGAGAATTCAGCTTTTCCCAGCTGATTGACAGTGCTGAACTTGACACTTTACTATGTTTTGAATTTTCAACTCCTAATAAAAAAGTTCCACATAATAATTTTTTTGCAATTATAATCTACTACTTTTCCTGCTACTCTCTATATAATTTATATATATTTTTTATTTTTAATTATACTTTTACATTGATTTAGCACTAAGATGATATGCTGAGCCTAAAATCCTTGATGCTTCATCATAAATTCACTTATTTTCTATGTTTTAATCTTTATATCTATACTTTGAGTTTCTATTTTTCTTCTATTTAATTTATTATGTTTTTTTTCTTGATAAATAAAACTTTATTTTCATACTTTTCATTTAACTTTTTTTTGCTTTACCTCTATGATTCATATCTTTCACACTGCTTTATTTATTAAACTAAACTTTTCTTTAGACAAGATCAAACAAGAACAGCAAACAGCCCAAGCGCCAAGCCTCCAAGGGCTCCAAAGAAACTGCCTCCACTCCCAAGCGTTCCAAGAAGCCTGCAAAGACAAAGTCTCCAACTCCATCTCCTCCCACTCCATCTCCTCCTACTCCTCCCCCCATCCACCCTCATCTTCCACATCCCCTTCACCTTCCCCCAAAAATTCCTCCCCTGATAAATCTGATGGTGATCTTACCAACCACTCTTTTTACCACTCAGAGGTCAACTCCAAGCCCACCAAGGAGCGACATACCAAGAGGTCAAAGGCTTCCAAGGAGCCTACCTCTTCTTCTGATAAAAAAAGGAGGCTTTTAAGCAGGCCTCAAAGAACCCTTCCCCTCCTCCCCCTGATGACTCTTCCCCCTCCCTCATCTGACCCCCAGGATGAGCCGGAGGAGTACTCCAAGAAGTTCAAAGCTTCTGGTCATGTGGCTTGGGATCCACTGGCCATCCATAATATTTGCAATGTGGACAGAGAGTTCAAAGTTCCCAAGTGCTTCTCCTGTTACTTCCTGATCATGTCCGTAAAGGGCGGTCCTGGGTATGTTGCCAATAATTACATTTTCAATTGTAATAATCAAAAACAACAAACCAAAAGCAAACACTTTGTATGTGAGGATAAGACTTGTGGGGGCCGGCTAAACACCAAGGGCTTGGAGCGAGTAATGGTGGAGAAGGGAGAGCACACTTGCAAGCCCCCCAATCATCTAATCACTTAGATGTTAAAATGATACCTTGTTCAAGTAGTATCCACATCCTCTCATCTCCAGGCTTTTGATCTGGCTATAAAGGCTTTGCAACATCTCAAGCCCAACAATCTTAAGTTGGTGCCCACTCAGGAGCAACTTGTTAAATTCATCAGCAATAAGGGAATTGCTACCAATCTCCCTCCCCCCAAGGCTTCAGATGTCCTCTCTGAGCTTCCTCTCACCCACGAGCTCAAGCAGCTTCCAAGTGGAAAGCGCTTCCTCCTCCATGATGACAGGCCCGCCACCAAAGACCACATAATCTGCTATGCCACCCAGCAGAACCTGCTGAAGTTAAAAAGGGCTTCAACCTGGCTAGTTGATGGTACTTTTACCACTTGCCCCCGGATGTTCAAGAAGCTCTGGATGATCCATGCCCAGATTGACATCCAGGTGATTCCACTTGTGTTCTTTCTTCTTCCTGGGACCACTGAGGCCATTTACACCCGTGCTTTTACCATCCTCTGCCAAGCACTTTCCCTTCTTCCTGACAACAAAAATGCCAAGAAGACCCCCTACACCTGCGCCAACCCTCCTGCCACTGACAAAGACAAGGCCACCCTGGACTTGGAGGAAAAGGTAAGGCTGAGAGCTCTTGGGCCTGTCATGTGAATTATGGGTTTTTGGCCTGCTCAGTTCAATGCATTTGAGAAGCTGTTCAGCAGGGAGGTGCAGGGGTGCCACTTCCAGTACCGCCAAGCAGTTGCTTGTAATATGCAGGCCCATGCCAAGCTAAGTAGGTTGAGCTAGAGGGACACTTTGGACACCTGCAAATTTGTGCTTGCACAATTTAGTGCCTTGGCTTTTTTAAAGCCAGAGCACACTGCACAGGGGTTTGAGGTTCTCTCAAAGGATTCTTACGTAGTAAAGCACTCAAAGTTCAAGCCTTTCCTCAAGTACTTTGAGCCCCAGTGGATTGGGAAGATTGTCACACAGAGGCAAGGCAAGGCCTGCGCCAAGGCCAGTTGGAATGTTTACCGGGTGGCAGTGAATGATGAGCTCAAGATCACCTCAGCGCTAGAGGCTTATCACAAACACCTCAAGGCCAACTTTGGGCTCCACCCAAAATTCAATAAGTTTTTCTCCCTCCTGTAGCACAAGCAGGAGAAAACCATCTCCAAGCTGTGTGACTTGGCAAACCGCGCCCCTCCACCAAGCCCACAACCTGCTCCACCCTATTCACCAAGGCCATTCAAAATGCAGCAAAGCATAAATACAAGGCCTCAGAGATCAAGCAGCAGCTTGAGCTCATTGCAACTTCCCTCTTGGAAGGGGCCAAATTGAAGAAGGGGAAGAAGGGTGAAGAATAAACTTGCTTGCTTGCTCATTTATATGATTTTTACTTTTAACTTTTAACTTTTTAACTTTAATTTTTACTTATTAGCTTTGATAATTCAGTTTTAAGTTTTAATTTTTCTATTTTTTGATTTAATTAGATAGCACTGATTATTTTATGTATACATGGTAAGTTTGAGATGAATAGGTATAGTTGAAAGTGAATGAAATATCTTAATTTTTGTTATTTCTCAATAAAAAAGAGATTCACATTTATACTTACTGTAAATTCAGAACCTGAATGTAAAAATGTGGGATTGTCAAATCCTTGGTCCAAATTTTGAATCATTTTTGCGGGCAACTCAGCTGAGTGAAAAATAAAATATTTAATAAAATCAACCATTTATTTTGATTTTTTTTGGTTTATTTAAATTGGCAAATTTCAAATCTCTTGAGCAGATAACTCAACTAACAAAAGACAAAACCCAGCAAACAAATGCGGGATACATGAATCAGAAATGCGGGATTCTTGTGTACAATTTGAGATTTCCTGTATTTCAATTGAATCATGGACATCATGTAAAAATTAACAAATCTGAAATTGCAAGATTGTCAAATCCAAGAACCAAGTTTCAAATCATAATTGCAAGGAATTTGAAATAAATATAATTTATTGGTGTCTCAAAAAGGATGCCAAAGGATATAGAGTAGATTTTTGCTAATTCTTTTAGGAATCATAGGCATTCTCAAAAATCACCCTATTCCATTTTAGGACAGCTAAAATTTAGATGCTTTATTACAGTAGATTTCAGAAGACGCTAATAATAAAGTAGAATTATATATTACAATCTATCTTATACATTGTCTTTCCTTTTGTATGTTGATAATGTGATAAGATAGATTGTAATATATAATTCTACTTTATTACTAGCATCTTCTGAAATCTACTGTAATAAAGCATCTAAATTTTAGCTGTCCTAAAATGGAATAGGGTGATTTTTGAGAATGCCTATGATTCCTAAAAGAATTAGCAAAAATCTACTCTATATCCTTTAGCATCCTTTTTGAGACACCAATAAGTTATATTTATTTCAAATTCCTTGCAATTATGATTTGAAACTTGGTTCTTGGATTTGACAATCTTGCAATTTCAGATTTGTTAATTTTTACATGATGTCCATGATTCAATTGAAATACAGGAAATCTCAAATTGTACACAAGAATCCCGCATTTCTGATTCATGTATCCCGCATTTGTTTGCTGGGTTTTGTCTTTTGTTAGTTGAGTTATCTGCTCAAGAGATTTGAAATTTGCCAATTTAAATAAACCAAAAAAAATCAAAATAAATGGTTGATTTTATTAAATATTTTATTTTTCACTCAGCTGAGTTGCCCGCAAAAGTGATTCAAAATTTGGACCAAAGATTTGACAATCCCGCATTTTTACGTTCAGGTTCTGAATTTACAGTATATGAACTATATCAAATAAATATTAATATTTCTTTATATTTTGCATAACTTCTATTGTTGTATTTGTGTCTATTTTTTCTCATTTGAATTTTAATTTTTATGGTAATCAAAAATATTTTTATAATGAAGAGTGTAAACTACATAGTAGAATAAGAAATAGTTGGTTATTTCTCCTTATTCTAATTAGTTAAGATACACTTTTTATTAAATTTTTGAGCTCTCTAGGGTCACTTTATTATACCATAGCTGTATAGCTTAATTTTTTATATTAAAAGTTTTCAGTACATCAAGATCCGTAATTAAAAAGTGTCAATTTCCAGTTGTTGATCAGGGAAAAAGCTGAATTCTCAGTTTACCATAGTGTCAAGCACCAGGGAGTTGATCACCAGGGAGTCAAACTTACCACAGTTGCCTCCAGCTGGAGACGTACCTGGACCAGGGGCATCTGTGGTTCATGTTCCATGATGGCCATCATAAGGGGATGGGCTGTGTCACCTTTGATTGAAGTATGAGCACCAGTTGGGGTCTTCTTGGGAGGGGGCACAGTTGGTGTGGGCTCAAAAGTTGCAGCCACAGTAGACTTTGCAAAACCCATTGTGGCCGCAATTTCCCCAAGGAACATAAGCCTCCCTTGCTTTGCAACCATTTCAAGAACAATCTCTGGGATGATCAATTTTCTTCTGTGTCTTGTGGGCTGATTGGCTAGATGGGGTGTGTCTGCCTTGAGAACCAGACAGTGCCATCTGATTGGCTGTTTCTGGATTCTGGCTTCCATTGGTGGCCCCATGGCTCAAAAGGCTGGTTCCAGATGCCATTGTTGATACAGGATTTGGGTTGGCAGCTGTCTGTGCATGATGGGCAAACAGGGTCATCCTGAAAGACACAGGAGAAAGAACACACTCCTGGGTAGTGCTTGGGGAGGGGCCTGCAGGTTGGGAGTGGCCATAGACAGAGGCTTCACTGTCAAGAGACCCAGCATAGCCCTGCATAAATGTGTCAAGGCCAGGGAACAGCTTGTTAACTTGGTTGGTGTTGGAAGAAGACATAATGTCAAAACTGCAGGCTCAACCCGCCAGCAAGGTTCCAACCAAGTGGGTTTGTGACCCGCAATCTGATTATCCAGTCACTCAAAGCCAGACTAGGAAGTCAACTCAAATTACCAAATCCAATAACATGAACAGATGATGATCCTTCACGGTGGATACCTCAATTTGGCGCTTGACTCATTAGCAAGATCAAGCCACCCCCTTATTCCATCCAGTTGTGTGATCACCAATCTTGTTCCTACTATCCTTGATTTACATGAACTATATGATCACTATCTCTCAATAAAGATTATTATCTAGTTTCCAAATATTTTTCCCCGTGTAACTCTGCTAAAACAGCACAGTTACAACATTGGTAGCACAGGTAGGCTCTCCATCCTACCTTATCTTGAAAAATTCCGCCTGTTGCCTGCACACGCTGCGGCCAACAAATCCTTGACAGAATTATGTCTGGCCTCCTGCCCAACTGTACGCCGTATACTCCTGGTACCGAGATACCTAATGGCTTTGTTCTCTATCAAAACATGGGGATCCCGCTACCCGCCTTCAATGCCCTGTCCGCCCAAGGGTTCTTTCAGGCGCCTTCCTCAATGCCACAACCAGTCAAAAAAACTACCATGCCCGCCTATGTAGAACAAAGACTTTGCAGCGCCGCCTTGGAGCCCTTTGCAGGGCCAACGACAACAATGCTGCTGCATGGATCCAGTCCGCCCAAAGCAAGCTGGCTCAAATGGAATGCCCACAGTGATTCTGGATTGCAGAGATTTCCATTCACCTGACCCATGACGCTGGCACCTGGTGTGACAAGTGGCACAAAGAGCACACTGACAAGAACTGGGACACCTTTAAACAGGACTTCTTGGCAAGGTTTTTGCTCAAGGATACAGCGCTCATGATCATATGCCAAGTAAAGAACCTTACCCAGAAAGGCACTGTTAAAGAACTCACCCGCGCCTACAAGGAACCCCATCTCTGTGCCCTATTTGACATGGCTTTTGGCACCCCAGCTACACACCTCATGTACTACAACGCCCTCAAGTTGCACGTAATGAGGCATGTGAACCTGGACCAGGTAACCAACCTGCAAAGCCTGTACCATGAAGCAGAAAAAGCGGAACAAACATCCAACACTCTACACAAGGCATAGACTGGGAAACAAGAAAGGCCCAAGGACTCTCATCCAAGCGGGCGCTCCTCTTGACCACCTCCTGGAGGCAACAGCAACAACAACAACCACAAACCCACGGGTTCAAATGGGAATAGAAATGGAAATAATGGCCAGTCAAATTGCACCCATTTCTGTGTCACTGCCACCCAAGGCAACCAAGATGAGGGAAAAGCCCGGGGAGAGCACTAAGCAAGCCAAGCTCTTCCCACGCAACTCCTGACTCACCCAACAATGAATACTAACCCAAGGACGTGGACCAATGCCCAATGATCCAAGTGCCCTCGGAAGACCTAGTACTATACACCATTACCAGACATCCCAATAAATTGATGTCTTACCCTTTCCGCTTTTGCAGTTACACAGGCTCAGCACTCCTGGACTCAGGCGCAGATCAAACTTTAGTCAACAGCAGCTTTATGGATAAATTCAAGCTGGTCACTAATCCTTTGTGGATTAAAAACGTGGTCCTGGCTGATGAACACCACATTGCCGTGACAAAGGAAACTGCCCCCTTCTCTGTCATGCTTGAGAACCTCCACTCCACCATCCAAGGTCCCGTCATTGACTTCCCTAAGTTTGGAATTGTACTGGGACTAGACTGGTTACAAAAAAACAACCCCCACGTGGACTGGGCAACCTCTGTGTTGACCATCAAGCGTGAAGGCGTCAATCACCAGATCTATCCTGACTCTGTGGACCAACTCCTACGTGACCACGTCTTTGTACGCATCACAGAGACTTTGGACGAGAAGGAAAACCTGAAAGCAATTGACTGGGATTCCTGTCAGTATGAAATTATACACTTCAAAGACCACCAGGATACCTCCACGCCTCAAGATTGCGACATTGTGGCCCGACACCTAGAAATCTTTAAAGAAGCGTTACCTGGGCTACCCCCTGAGAAACACATCCAACACTCTATCCAACTCAAGGGGGCTGTACCAAAGGCACGTCCCATCTATTGACTGACCCCAAACAAGGACAACGCCCTGTGTGCCTATCTCAAGGAGGCACTGGAAAAAGGACTTATCTGCCCCTCACAGTTGCCCTTTGGGGCCGCCGTTTTTTTTATGGCTAAAAAGGATGGTACCTTACACCTGGTCACAGACTACTGCGCCTTGAACAAAGTCATCATTAAGAACCGTTACCCACTGCCACTGATTGACAACCTCTTTGACGCCTTGGGAGGAGCCACCGTCTTCTCCAAGATTGATCTAACTGCAGGCTACAATCAGATTTGTATCAAGGAGGAAGACATCCCCAAGACAGCCTTCTGCACTAAGTACGGTTCCTACAAATGTGTGGTACTCAACTTTGGCATGACTAATGCCCTGTCCATCTTTTTAACCTTCATGAACGAAGTGTTTGCGCCACACATAGGCAAACATGCCCTAGTATACCTGGACAATATTATTGTGTACAGTCCCTTGGTGGAACAGCACCACAAAGACCTGGAGGAAGTCTTTGCGACCTTGGCACAACACAAACTGTTGGCCAAACCCTTCAAATGCCAGTCCTTCCGGGAGCAACTACCCTTCTTGGGACACATAGTCTCAAAAGACGGCATCAAACCCGACAGTCAAAAGATACAAACCATCTGCAAGATGCCACCTCCCAAGGACAAGTCAGAACTACGCACCTTCTTGGGAATGGTGGCCTATGTACAATGC
Source organism: Entomophthora muscae (assembly GCA_014839935.2). NCBI lineage: Eukaryota > Fungi > Entomophthoromycota > Entomophthoromycetes > Entomophthorales > Entomophthoraceae > Entomophthora > Entomophthora muscae. Next base: position 86,436 of record QTSX02003716.1, read on the forward strand.
TTTATACCCAACTGTGGCATCTTGACTGCCCTCTTGTCCACCATAACAGGCGCCAAGTCCAAGTTTGTATGGACCCCCCAATGTGATCTCTGTTTTAGACGTCTCAAGGAAAAGCTCACAACAGCTCCCATCTTACAATATCCTAAACAAGACGGAGAGTACCAGATGGAAACCAACGCCTCAGATGCATCCATTGGGGGAGTAATACAAATTAATAATAGTGATGGTGACTTCCTGCCCGTAGCCTATGAGTTGCGCAAGCTGGCGGATGGCAAGTGTTGATACCCTATCCACAACAAAGAACTGCTGGCCATTTTACACTGCCTAGTCAAATGGCGCTGTTACCTAGAACAGCAGGAAGAATTCACAGCACTAACCGATCACAAGTCACTCATCTATTTCAAGACGCAAGCAAACCTGTCATGCCGCCAAGCGCGGTGGATGGAAATATTAGAAAGGTTTAACATGCTCATCCAATATAAGCCCGGGGCCGAGCTTGCCATGGCGGACGCCCTGTCCCGTCTGTATGTCCACGCTTCAAGGGAAGAGAATGGGCTTGACCCAGACTGGCCTCTCCTAGTGCTACATACAAAAGACAAAGTATTCCCTGCAGGCACAACCGACATCACCAGATAAACAGTCATCAAGAATGAACATCTCTTCCTGACGTATACGGGACTCTTCACAGAAAGATGACGGATGGCACGACCATTCCCTACATTCCCACACATCAGCGAGTTGACACCATTCTTTGCTACTACAGAGATCTTGGACATACTAAGAGCCAAAATCTATATGAATTCCTAAAGCATAAATCCTGGTGGCTAACCTTATACCGTGATGTCCAGGAAGTGTTAGAACAGTGCGAGGTTTGCAAAAAGTTTTCTAGAAGCAAACCCCCACCTAAGTCTGTACTCCCCATTCAAACCCAACTATCATTCAAAGTATGGGCTCTTGACATTGTGGACCCCATGCCAGGAAAGCACAACAACAAAAAATACATCATCACAGCCATTGACTTTGCGACAAGGTGGCCAGTAGCCCAAGCGGTGAAGGACACACCGGCAACGACGTCCAACAATTCATTGGCAAGGAAATAATCAGCAAGTTCGGAAAGCCAGAACTCCTGATAACCGATGGAGGCAAAGAATTGACCTCCAAAGACACCAATGTGTACCTCACCAAGAATGGGGTCAAACACACCGTCACAACACCATACCATCCACAGGCCAATGGACGCGTAGAGCGGCTTAATGGTAGCCTTGTGCAAGCCCTAGCCAAACTCACTGCCGGGAGACCTGAAGACTGGTATAAGCAGCTACCAACTGTGTTACTTGTGTGCCAAACCTGAGTGAACAGATCCACCGGGAAAAGCCCATTTGAATTGGTATATGGCATACAGCCAAATATCATTCAAGCATTGACAGGACCTAAACTGGAAATTCCAAGTCAAGTCCCCCCTTGCTCAGATCCTCAAGTAGTAGAGGCCAACAGCAAACAAGCAGCCAAAGAAAAGGAACACTTACAAAAGACGTTTGTTCTCATCTGCAATAGACATGAAGTTGGGGACAAAGTCTGGGTCATGAATGGTGACAAGAGCAAACTACAACCCGAGAAAGTAGGGCCAGCAATCATTCTAAAGGTAAACAACAATAACACTTACCTTGTGCAAGGGCTTGAGAAACGCAAGCAATACAAGACCTTACACCATGATTGCCTACGACCCTGGAAAGCAAGACAGAAACAACAAGAAACTGCCCTGCCTGCCACCAAACAACAACTGATTCAATACAGCGCCTGGGCTCCTGACAACCTCCCTTACAACCTGCCCCCAGAGGAGGCCAACCTTCAGCTGGGGTGTGTGTGTCAAAACCGCAGGCTCGACCCGCCAGCAAGGTTCCAACCAAGTGGGTTTATGACCCGCAATCCAATTACCTGGTCACTCAAAGCCAGACTAGGAAGTCAACTTGAATTACCAAATCCAACAACATGAACAGATAATGATTCTTCACGGTGGATACCTCAATTTGGCGCTTGACTCATTAGCAAGATCAAGCCACCCCCTTATTCCATCCAGTTGTGTGATCACCAATCTTGTTCCTACTATCCTTGATTTACATGAACTATATGATCACTATCTCTCAATAAAGATTATTATCTAGTTTCCAAATATTTTTCCCCATGTAACTCTGCTAAAACAGCACAGTTACAAAATAACAAATTTTTATTAAAAAAATTAAACTCAAGAAGAGGAATGTATATTTTAGTCAATTTTATTGTTATATATGTCAATTTTGTGAATAATACAATCTAAATTTTAGCCAACCTAAAATGAAATAGGGTGATTTTTGAGAATGCCTATGATTCCTAAAAGAATTTGCACAAATCCACTCTAGATCATTTAACATCCTTTTTGAGACACCCATAAATTATAAATATTTCAAATCCCTTGCAATTATGATTTGAAACTTGGTTCTTGGATTTGACAATCCCGCAATTTCAGATTTGTTAATTTTCACATGATGTCTATGATTTGTTTGATATACAGGAAATCTCGAATTGTACATAAGAATCCCACATTTCTGATTCATGTATTCTGCATTTGTTTGTTGGGTTTTGTCTTTTGTTAGTTGAGTTATCTGCTCAAGAGATTCAAAATTTTCCAATTTAAATAAACCAAAAAAGTCAAATTAAATTGTTGATTTTATTAAATATTTTACTTTTCACTCAGCTGAGTTGCCCGCAAAAGTGATTCAAAATTCAGACCAGGGATTTGACAATCCCACATTTTTACCTTCAGGTTCGGAATCTACAGTAATGCTGACCTGTCAGGGGTCAGTTTTTGTCACCAGGCCTCCAGAGCCGACCAAAAATTGTGTGGTGGCATAAATTGTTTTTGGGGCCGAGAAGCACCAAACTACTTGTTTTGCGTTTCAGCAGCCTTTTGGGCACAATTGAGGATTCTGACCAAGCTTTGGCATAGGTCAATACAGCCCACTCTTTATCAATTGCCTGGTTTAAATCATCCAGGTCCTTGAAAGGTTTCTTTTGCCCTGGCCATTGCTGCTTGTTTTTTCAAGGGTGAGGAATCCCAGCCATGATGGCACTACCCATGATAGTGATTAACTAGACCAAGAGGATGAGAGGGAAAGATCCAAAGCATAGTAAAGCCATAGCCAGAATCAGAACAAGGGCAAGGACAGAAGCCCAGAGCAAGCTATAACATCAAAGGTTTCTTAGAGGATCTTCCTTCTGTTTGAATAAGAGCTCTTTATGACCCCTAAAGCCATTATCTTTTCTGGGTCCAAAGTGAAGAGTATATCTCACATCTACTACTCTAGCACAGGGAAAGAAGTCATCTACAGGCACCACTTCAGAAAGTTTTCCAGGAGCCAGACTCCCAAAGAACGGGATACACCTGACTAAGAGACTGGATTCAACCACCAGGGGAAGCAAGCTCTTGGGCAGCAGGTTCAGGAAGTCCTTCCAGGAGCCGTAAACCCCAACCAGGAAAGCACTTCAGCCAAGGTTATGGTTCACAGGGCTGGCACCAGGATTCCAGTAGGGAAGGTTCTTGAGGAGCTCTCCGTCCCCCAAGCAAGCACCATGATTTAGCCCTGGAGCATGACTGCTTAAAGTATGCCACCCCTCTCAGTCAGCACCCAGCTTTGGTCCAGGACATGATTTGTTTCCAAAGAGCAGGGGTTCCACAAAAGCACTATGACCATATGATAAAAAAGGAAGCTGAAGCCTGAATACCAAAAGTGGACTTGGCTATTGACGTAGATTTGCCGGTTTAATATAGAAGTCTCAGTTAGCCCACTGACAGATGGCCCATCTGTGCTCCTTGGAGAGCAGGGTAGCCAGGTGCTTGGGTTTTTCCATTTGGAGAACTCAACCAGTGCTGCGATACCAGCTATAAAGTTTGTCAGGGAATTTTGGATCAATCCCAACTATACCCACTGCCTTCTTGCAGCCCCTGGTGTCTTTTACCAACTTGATAAAGACCCAGCGCTTTATACCGGGAAAGCTCTTCCGGGTTGGCTTCTTGGCCATACATGAGTCAGGCTCTTGCTCGGTGGCTGGTACATACGGTGTAGATAATTTGTTGTGGAAGGCTATGACCTTTTTCAACAACTGCTGTCCATCTGCAGCTATATAGTACTGCTGCTCCTCCTGGCTATCATGTTTGTCACTGCCACTCTTGCCAGGGTTGTAGAAGGTATCCAGAACAAGGTTCACCTTCTCAATAAGGCCAGCAGGAACAGCATCTTGGTTATACACAGCAGGGTATACCAGGCATACTCTCTCAATAGTTTTGACACTCACTGCTCTAGTAGTGATAGCTTTGGTAGCCTTCCTGGACGGTTTGGGTGCTCTGGGGTTGATACTCCTTATTCTGCTGGCCTGGGGGCTGTAAGTTTGTCCTTGGATCTGAGTGGCTTTAGCTGCACTCCCCAACTCAGAGCTGCTCCCCCTTCTGCCTCCTGGATGGTGGCCGCACTGTTCTTTGACCCATGAGGATATCTCAATCTTCGGTGTTCTCTGCCAGCTCTGTTACTTGGTTGTTGAGCTGGGTCTGTTTTGTTATCCGATAAAGCTCAAAGGGAAATCTAGGGGACTTGCTTCGCGGGTATATACTGTCCGGCAGCTTTTTATCTGCCTGTGTACGGTGGCCCTGAGGCTTGCTGTCTATTCCGTGCTGGGCCTTAAAGCTCTGACGTTTGTTAACTTTGGCTGTGCGCTTTGGGCTGTAGGGATTGGTATATTGGATCTGTTTGGTAGCCTTCTCTCCAGCCCAGATCCTCTGAGCACTACATCTGCGCTTTCTGCTCTGTATTGTATATCTTGATCAGGATGTACTGGTACCAGCATGGGAGCTTCATGGATTGGTTTGGATATTATATTTTTGTTGTCTGTTTCAGTTGCTATAGAGGTTCGTTGTTTGGGTGAGTTTCTTGCTTCGGTGGCCGAGTTGATTATGCTTTAAACCCCTATAATAAACATAGTGGCCCCATGCTGTGACTGGAATGATTTCACTTGTGTGGTGGGTTGAGGTGATGTTATTTTGAAATAAACTTGTTTTCGGTATGCATCTTCCATTGTGTCAGGATGTTTTTGCCAATTACGCTCATTTTCTATGAGTTGGGCTCCTACTTCCATCAAAAAAGTTGAACTTTGGTTTGGACAGAACTGATTTTGCTTATCTCAACATGTTGTAAAACTACTGTATGCTATGGGTAGGCTTTCTATTGATGTGGCAAGTGAAAAGAATCAAGACTTGGGCTCTGAATTTCTGGTGTATAGAGTTTATTTTGGTTTTGATCAAAGGATGGTTTTGATTGTAAGTAGCCAATAGAGTTTTAATAACTAACATAGCTGTGAAGGATTATATTAATTTAGGATGGCTGGGCTTAGTTGAAGTTAGATGGTCCTGTGCGTGAGTCTGGTGGATTCACAGAGCGGAGCCCATTCAGAGATGGGTTGTGTGGAGGGGCTAGTGGGGATGCGAGAGGTGAGGTGAAGGCCATGGCGGATGGCCCTACTGGGGAGGCATCAGACAGGAGAGGGACCAAGGATTGACGGGAGATTTGCTGGCGCTGATGCTGGAGGAAAGTCAAAAGCATGCCAATGCCAATAATACAGAAGACAATCGCTAATGAAATGGCAAGTGATATTAGAATGATGAGAGGGACAGGAAGGTATTCTTTTCTGCGAGGATAGTAGATTGCATCTTGGAACAGAAGAGCAGTTCCGGAAAAGGCACCTTGCGGTGATTGCCGGGTAGAGGTGAAATATGGAAACCACCGTTCCCCGTAATAGATGGCGCCAGAGCAGTTACCGTACGAATCCAGGTGCAGATCCCCACTAACGAGGAGTGCTGTAGTTGATGTGAAAGGCCATTTGGGGGGCAGGGCGTTGGAAGGTGCTTTGACAGGAACAACGATGGCCTGTGTAATCAGGCGGCTAAGTTCTAAAGGCTGGCCTAGTGTCAAATTCTTGGTATCGCCATCCCACCAAGTTAGGTAGCTCCCTTGGTCTGATGGGCCAAAGATGAAAAGACCCCGTGTCCTGTTGTCGAATTTGATGTGGCGGGGAGGGCCAGGGAGCTGAAGGCCGGCTTGCCTCCACTGCTTATTCTCGTACCCGTAAACAAGAACATCATTGTAGGCCAAAGTGTTGGGAGCAGCCAGGATGCTTTTTCCAAAATAGACTGCTTCATACACTTCACTCACGTCTTCAGAAAGTGTACTCTCAAGCCCAGCCCAAGTCAAGAGATCTGCCTCAAGAAGACAGATGTGCCGGCAGCCAGAGAGCCCCTTGGGTCCGGAAAAGCGCCCGGCTACGATCACATTGGAATCGCTATCGATACGCGCTAAAGAATTGATGCGGGGACGGCCGGTGGCTAAACGTTAGATGGGCTACTGTGAGGCTTACCTGAAAGGGAAACAGGAATCTTTTCAAACGATTCTTGGGTGAAGGACCATTTGACTAAACTGTGGCTATCAAGGGGTCCATCAAACTCCCCACCGATAAACATATCAGAGTCGGCACAATGCAAGGTCAACACCTCCCCGTTAATAGGCTGTCCTAATCCCGACCAGGTCTCGTTGCGGTATATGGCAACGCCTGAAAAGTCTCCCACTTGGAAGAGCCCACCCAGCACCATGGAGGAAGTCTGATTGGAGTTTGGTTGCTGGGCCGTTATCCCTTTTGGCGAAAATAACCCCGTATTAACGCGAGCACCCTGGAGGAAATCTGTTGCGTTTGAAGGAATGATGGCAGGGAAGGGGATGAGGGCGTTCTTGGAAGAAAAGTATCCTACGTTGGTGCTACGAAACTAAAAGATTTAGGAGAGTTTAACGAAGCATTGTTACTGATTCCCCGCCATTGATTGGACCAGAAAAAAACAACCAAGCGTCCTCCTCAGGAATTGAAGATATAGCGGTGATGTTTCTAAACTTTAGTTACCATGTCGCTTAAAGGACACTTACCCAGATATGAATGCTGGAGAAGCAACCCCGTCTTTAGGGCTGTATTCAAGATAGGACATCCTTGCAGGTACGGGCGACGTGCCAAGCGCATCAAAAAGTCCAGCCAAGTGGAAAGATGTTCCGGTGTTGTACAGGCCAGAGAAAGAAACCGTGGTTAGATTTTCATAAATCCTTTCCCAAGTACGCGTCAATAAGTCAACCTGGGCAAGATTCTCGTAAGAGAATTGCTTCCTTTGGCCAAAGAATTTATACTGTCCACCAATCACCAATTTATCTTCAACAAAGGCTAATCCCGAGACATTGCCAAAAGAGCTTCCATCTGGTATTAAATCCAGACTACCATGCTCGGTCCATAGTTGTGCCATCGGCTTCCCTTCAAGTGTTCCTCCAACAGCCAATTCCTTGTCGGTTGCTGCAACTACTTGGACCTGGAAAGGATTTTTGGTCCTTTTGACTTCAACTGGGGAATAGCTGCTGGCATCTTTGGGTTCGGCCGCTTGAGGCCTGAATTCAAACACTCCTTGAAGTTCGGTCTCGGTGGCTACTTTCTCGACGATAAGACCACCAAGTTCATGACTTTTAGAGCCAGGAACAAGCTCAATGGAAATCACTAAGGGCTTGTCGTCTTTCCCGAGATCGTTTTTTGCAGCAATAAACCCTCGATATATGCTCTGCAAGCTCTTGCTGTAGGTATTTTGGAAGGACTTTGCAGACACCAGCTCTGCTTCGGAATCGTATGAATTATTCAGACTGATCTTTAGCTGGCGGCTATCGGGGCAGTCTTTTTGGGGACATGGTAGGTAAAGATTTATATTGTAAATACCAGATTTCGCAACGGCAGGCTCAAATACCACTGGGCCGGAACTCTGTGGGATCTTGAATGAGCCTTCACTACCAGGCTTGGAGCTAAGCCATCCCGAAGGGATCTTCGGGCCGGAAGTGAGATGCTGAGATTCCTCGCACAAGTCTTTTCTTTGCGGAAGTCCATTCAAGACAGAATTCTGGCTGAACAGCTCCAACTTTTTGAGTGAAACAGAGGACCCATACCAACTGAAAAACTTAAGACAAAGCTTGTCCAAGCCTTTGACTTCTTGGGGGTTGAAGAGAAACTCTTGGGAGGCTGTGACATTGAGTAAATTACAGGGCTTGCAGGGAGTTGCAAAGTTATCCGCAACTCTACTCAAAGAAAGAGGTTTATCATCAAGTCCTAATATTTCAAATTCATCCAGCCCAGTGTCAGAGATCGCCAAGTTCCATAACTTGATGCCCGAAGGAACAAACAAAGAAGAAAATAGAATGTTGAAATAGTGATTATTTGGGTCAATGAGTGAGACGCTATCAGAACCGCATATGATGCTTCTAGCAAATTTTTCTGATGCCTCGGTTTCGTAGCGGTGCACTTTGATATCGGAGGGTTGAAGATCAACTAAGTTGACTAGAGGGTTTGAGGCTTCTAAGGTATCGGTGGTGGCATTAAACTGCCCACCCAGTATGACGTTGCCGCCTGGTTTTCGGAGAGTGATACTGTAGACTGGACCGTTAACTCCGCTGAACCTTAGTTCCTGCCACTTAGCCTGCTCATGGTTCCAAGCTCGGACTCCAGAAGACTCAGGTGAAAGTTGGCTTCTTGGATAGGGTTCAGGACCACTAGAGGCAGAAAATTTTCCACCTACATAAACCATTCCAAGCTCTTTGTCGCAAGCCAGAGAATATACCGGGCCATCTACGCCAGATTCAAGTGAAACCCATTTCTTAGCGGTGAGGTCCATCCAGGCAACGTTTGCTACAGGCTTCTCATCTATCATTGAAAATTCGCCGCCAACGTATAGAAAGTTTTGGGAACCAACTCTTAAAGGACATGATGCTTTTATTGAGCCCCCTTGGTTTAAAGTGCCGAGCCTAATAACTGTGTTGTTGTGATGAGCTAGTATTTTAACTCTGTCTATTGTGTTTGGGTCGAAAGTGCTTGGTGGAAAATCAGTTGGAAGGATTGAAAGGCCATCGAAATCACCCCCTACGCCAAAGTGACCTAGCTTCGCAAAGTCGATCTCTGGGCGCAGGGAGTTAGCACTAGACCCTCGAGATAGCAGCAGTAACAACAGCAGAAGCATAACTCGGGTTACTTCTTGACTGGAAACTACAAAACACTTGAATCTTGATACTGGGCTTAGCTTCGGGGTTGTAGTAAGTTAGTTGGGGATATTGGTAGTACTGCAAGGAGAACTTGGTGGGGGCATTCCCGGACGAGGATGGCAAATGAGACAGGTTTATCGCGTGGATGCAAGTGGGGCGAACTAATTTAGGCCACCACCACGCTCTTTCTCCCATCCGTTGTTCAATTCAGGAACATAATGACTTGAACCTTGCCTCAATACGATTAGCTCAACGCTCTGATGTGCATGCTTTAGACGTGCCCTGAATATAATCACAGTTCAATTCCCGATTTTAAAATCAAATCATGAATTCATTTGAGCCACCTGCCAGTGTCATCAGAATATTCCCATTGTACCCGCAATTTACTGTTATGCCTGGCGTCCTCAATCTTCTTACGTCTCAGTTCACACCAGATCCTTTATTTTAAAAGCATACTCTTTATAAATTGTCAGGTTTGGATTGCAACCCATCCTTACATGCTCTTTTTACTGCTACGCTGTATAAAACCTAAACCAAATCCCCTTTTAAGCGATATTCTTAATAGTTAAAAGCTCCAACTATTTATTCAAATTATAAATAAAATCAATCTTGTGACGCCATAAAACTTGTCGAAACTCTCCATATTTTGGAAGCCGGTATCCAGGGCACGATGACCAACTACTGATGATATCTCCTTTTAAAAGGTATCCTATTTAGGTCTCCCATTCTCACCATACCAAACATAAATAATAGTACAACTTCCAGTTTTTGAATTGATTTGATTAACATTATGGGGCCCGTCACACTTAAGAATAAACTTACCAAAGCTAACCATGCACAAGTCAAGAATAAACCTGGCCAGGTACCTGCTTTTTTAATCACCTGCCGTGTGTGAGCCATTGATTGAGCTGAATGATTTCTCCCTAAATCTATGAGGTATCTAGATTCCCTTTTGGGCCGCTGCAGCCTTGAAAGAATGATCTAATATTTAAAGATTATAAAATAAGTCTTTGAATTAAATCATCCTGAGCCAGAAGCTGCTTGAGGCTTGACCGAAGCAGCACAATTGCCAAAAAGATTGTTTATTCAACCAGAGCCATCTTTTGGCACAGTGCCACTTCTCTTTAATTGAAACCAATAGATGAGAGCTTCTCAGCCATCGTCCAACATTGGTGGCAGATGCCGAGTTTAACTTTAACATCCAACCAGATACCACCATTCTTGAAACTAGGCCAGAACTACTTGGGCTTTACCAGCTTACCCTTCAAAGTATCCCCTTGCTTTTAGTATGGAAACCAGCCACAGCGGGATTGGTTTTAACCTGCAATATTAAAGGAAATTACCTGGGGATAAGATTGCAGCTAAGCCACAATTTAACCGACCAATTAAATAATAATCTGCATAGCAATTGAGGATCTTGATTTGGAGGCGGTACATGCTTTTCTCGGCTCATCCACCTCCTTGTTTTGAATCAGCTCTCATATAAATAAGTAATAAATATGAAACCCCTGCCCAGTATTCGTCAAACGATACTATCACTGTACTTTTCGAGCTGCTAAGATATATCACCAAAGTCGATTATGGATCAGAATATATGCAATGCAAGTTTTTAAAAAAATATCAAGCGATAAATAGGCACCGATATTTTTATTGTAACGTATCAAATCCATCGATTGCTGCGGAAAAACATAGTCACACTTGAGGTCACTATACATAAATTAACAAAGTTAATCAAACTTACCCGCTGATACTCCAGATTCCAACCAGCACTCAGATGTCGTCGCAGGGTCCAGTAAGGATTCCTTTCCGTGCTGCGCAGAGTTCAGCTGAGGTTCGAAATATAAGTATTTCCTCCAACCCATCTTAGGTTTCCCCAAACCGCTACTCAGAAGAAGCTTAACTAATTTCCAGCATTGGGACTGAGCAGGAAAATATATAGTTATGAACCTAGACTCTATTTGAGATATAGAATATGATGGTATGGTGTGTGCCTATATTAGGGTTGGGACGGGCACCAAAATCTACACAATTGGTTTTGTGACTTTGTTAGTTGAGCACAATTCATTTTGTGACCTTCATGTCACATCACAATTCATGTGGATTGGTTTTGTGTTTTTAGGGAGCAGTACACAATTTCAACTGCCACATTTTGTGCCCTGCTCCAAAAGTCACAAAACAAATCTGCATGAATTGTGATGTGAGCAAGCACAATCTCATGTGGTTTTGTGTTGTGTCCAATCATAAGTATACAAGCTATTCCTTTCAATTGAAGTAGATATTTATAAATATTTTGATTGGTGCTTTAATATAATTATCTAAAGCAAACTGTGGTACGATCAAATCTATCATTGTGAGATAATGAAAGGTAAAGCTTTAATAAATTCAATTTAAAAATTAAAGTCCCACAACTGAACTTCCTCTAATTTTACATCCTGTGCCTTGCACAAAATAACACCATCTGTTTCACCCTTGAGAACCATTCTAATTTTACATCCTGTGCCCCTTCACAAAATGAAATCATATGTTTCATCCATGAAAACCATCTTCCTTTTATATTTTGTGATCTACACAATGGAGTGAGGCACAAATTGTGACCTACTCCAAAAGTTGTGACACAAAATCACATGTATTGTTTTGTGAACCAATCCAAAACATCCAAAAAAATGGTTTTGTGACACTGTGTTTGCACAATTGCTGTTTTCGTCCCTTCCCTAGCCTATATAAAGTGATATAATACAAGAATATTTGAATGATGAGAGGAAAAAAATAACTGTATTGGATTTTGAAGACTATAAAATAATTATATATAGGCCTGAAGGAGCAAAGAACAGAGTGGAGGCAAGGTGTAAATTCACTGCCCCCCCTGGCTTTGGATAAGACGGTATTTCCTCGTCGCACGAAAAAGACTGCACAAAGCCCAGCAAAACCACTAAATTCCCTCAATGATTTAGCTCACACAGTGGATGAAAGATTTGTGTTGGCATATCCTGCAGGACTCCCAGCTCTGGTTGCTCCAGCTTGGGAAGAAACACTAGTTAATTTGGACTATCTATTGGCATGGTATCGTCCGCTTTTAAAGACAATCAGGAACGCCCAATCAAATGGGGCCACATCAGCAACTACAAAGTCAACTAGATCTGAGATGCTTGCATTACCTTTCAGCCAATCAGAGGGAGTTGCGGAAATTATACTGGAACCCTCCAGTCCCCCTGGCCCTGGCCAGCAAAAATTCTCCTCTGTCCAATCAAATACTACATTGGAAGCCATGTGACCAAATTCTGCCAATCCCACCCCTTTTAACAAGGCCAGGGGACTTTGAGTCCCCTGCTTGTCAATTCACAATTATTAAAAGTTTTGGGTTTTAAACACTGAAATTTTAAAAATTTACTGCCTGGTTGGACCTCTGCTGGAGTTCCATTACCTAGAATTTTGAAGTGTTAGTATTCGCTTTACTGCTTACCTTACCCCCCCGTTTTGAACTCGGGCTCTCTTCTGGAACCATTAACGTTGGCTTCAGCGTATAGTGTGTTTGGTTTTGCTTTGAAGATATTTACGCTTGAGTCTAAATTTTTAGCCAATTTCAATATAAATACCTACTTTATTTTGATTTTTCCTTTAAAACACTTAGATTTTGAACCCGCTTTTGCTTCTGAGCTATTTAAAGACACCCGAGTGCAACACCAAGTCCTCCAACCCATCTTTGCTGCTCCTCTTGTCCCCCTTTTGCCAGTGGTTACCCTTGTGACCCCAAATTTTATTGCTTGCAATTCTGGAAACTACCTCAATCTCCTCCAAATTTTGTGCAGTTTTCAGCTATGATACTCCCAGCCCTAAGATTTGTTGTATTTTCCTTGGGTCCCTTTTTGCTTCTCTTGTGGTCCACCTCACCAGACCTGTGGTCTAAGCTCTCTTCTTCAGTGTGTCTTGCGAGTGCGGCCCCCTCCAGCCTCCTGAGCTTGCCTGGTAGCCTCCTCTATTCTGGGGAGGCTGTGGTGAAGAGTTTGACCTGTGACAATCTGGATTTGGAGGGAGTTGACTATGCTCCTCCTGCCTCTGTGGGCAAGAAGGTGCCAATGCCCCCTCCCCCCGGCTCAGAGAAGAGTGACTTGATACCTCTGCGGGCTTCTGCAATCCTTCCGTCCACCCCCACTCGTACCCCCTGGCTGCTCACCGGGTTGACATTGATGGCACTGAATGCCTATTTCCCTCGGTTGTCTCCTGCGTCCTCCCTGTGGTCTCCTCTTTGAGCGGCCATTCCAGTCCTTCACTGGGCGGCATCCTGGTGGTTAGTCTCGCCAGGATGGGAGCCGAACTTAGTTAGTTTAGCCCCCCTCTCTCACACAAGGTGCTGGAACAGAGCTACACCCAGGCAGCTCCATGACAATGTATGTTATCCATGTAGAGAAAGACTTACCAACACTGTAGAATCCCTGAATTGCAAGCCCACAATAGTTGCACACAAGGCAGATGAATCCTATCATGCAGCTTTGACTTTCCACTCCATTTCTATTAAATACAACTTCAAACAGGAAAGAGGAATATCCACAGCTAATGTTACAACTGAACCAATTATATTTCAGCATTCAAATTGGGGCAACAACAGTCCAAGAGAAAGGGGCAGAGAATAATGATAAGATAATAGCTTTATTGAGAAGCAGGAGTTAATATGCTGCAAAAGAAAGCCACTAATCTACAGGGGGGTGACAGTGTGACAGGATCCAAGTATGATGTGAGCAGAAAATATCTAATCAATATATTGCCGCTTGAAATTAACTAAACTCCTAATTAGAATATATGATTGTATTTCAACACTAGCAGCAGGATGTTCTGTGTCATTAGATACATCATTAGGCAGCTCTGTGAGCGCCCCCTGTGTGCTTTAATATACATTGGCGGGCAAGGTAAAAATCTTGATTGTGACACAGAAAATCAAGGATAATGCCTTTCTGGGCAGGTCTGGTCCAGAAAGGGCACAATTGGTTGTAGTAAAGCTTCTTGGTGCTCCCTTGGGCATCTTTGAGCTGATAGATGTGGCTATAACATAAATCTGTGGCCTTGAAGAGCCCAAGGTGGTTGGGCTCAAGTTTTGTGATGCAAGGGTTCAGGGCATAGACTGGGTCACCCACAGAATAGTGGCTTTTAGTAGCTTGGTTGTCCCCTGGATCTGTTCTCACTTAATGTCAAAGGCTTTGGCCTTTCATTGTACCAGTGAATAAGTGATGATAGGGTGACTTGACCGGTACTGTGGACTTCAACTTGATCTGATCCACTCCTGTCACCTCATCAGGGGGCGTAAAGGCTAGTGGCTAGTACTGAACCCTGTACCACAGCTAATTATGGTGCATAGGATAAGTAGAGCGGTAGATAAATGTTCCATCCAAGCAGTGTTTGGATGTTTCTGGAATGGCTTGAAAATAGCTAAAGTAGTGACCCATTCAACTGTTCCACTACCTCATTGGCTTGTGAGAGATATAAAGTTGTAAGCACACATTCTAGGGCTTTTTCCAACCAATATTTGTTCACAAAATTGCCTACAAGTTCTGTCCCAACATCTGTTATGGGTTGGTTGGGGCAAAATACCCCCCCACAATATCCATGCCAATAAACAAGACAGGGTCAGCATGATAGATATTTGGCCAAACCATGGGTCAACAAGCAAAGTTGTTGATAGCAGTGACAATGTATCTCTTCCCTAGCTCGTCTTCAGGCAGGGGTCCTACAATGCAGAGGACCTGCTGTTCAAAGGGTTCCATAGCTTTTATAGACAGCACTGATTTTGATGAGGCAGGTTTAAATGTATTCTTTTTGCACAGCACACATGTCTCAAGGAGGTTCAAGATGTATTAGCACATGCACAGCCAACAGACATTACACTTTATGGTATTGAATAGGTTACACTCATAGATGCATCCCACTGTACAGTGATATTGCAAGCTGATAACTTCTCACTGTGTGATGGGGATATATGGCACCTTCTCCCTTGTTTCTGCTCTTTGAGATATGTTCCCTGCATTGGTTTTGAACCAACTCTTGTTATCTTTGATCTTGGAGATGGTGGCAAAATTCAGACCTTTGTAGCACTTCTCTCAGGATGTGGGTATAGTAGAGGCCAGTTTGGGTCTGATCTGCTGCCCCCAAGATGGATTCTATGTATGGTTGGGAAGGAGCATCATCTGGAATAATTCTTCCAAGATTATACTCAATGTAAAGCTGTACAAGGACAGGCACTCAACCCACCCTGACTGCTGCAAGCCAGGCATGACTGGGTGTTAAACTATTGAAGGTATCTGTAGCCTGGGAGGGCTCATATAGGATAAGTGGACCTCTCTAGATAGCAGAACCATTTCTCCATGCAATATACAATATTGGCTAGTTTTTTGCTTTGAATAGGATAACACTTATCAGCGTTGGTAAGCTTTCATGATCTTTAGGCTATCAAGAGAAAGGCCCCAACATTGGTTTCTACCCACAATACACTTCCTATGGTATGGTTAGAAGCGTCAGTTTTGAGCCCATAATGGAAGTTTTGATTGGAAAACCAGATGGCAGGGGCAGCTTTGAGGTTTAACTTGAGCTCCTTGAAGGCTTAATCCTGTACTGGTGTCTATTAAAACCATTGCTTTTGTCATGGATAAAGACATCTTGGTTGGCATCACTTGCCCCAAGAAAACCCAACAAAAAGGAGCTGACAACCAGGAAGCATCATTGAAGACCTAATCTGGCCTGAATCAAGCAATTGACAGAAAGTGGGTGGTGGCCAAGCAAGTGCACCTTCAAATGGGACCAAAAAAGCTGCTGTTTAAGGCCCAAAAACCCAAAAAAAACAGGTATTTTGGTGTGTTTTGGCCCAAAAATTGAATTGTGACGTCACAAGATTTTTGGTCAATCCTGGAGGCCTGGTAAAAAAATTCCTCCCTGCCACATCAGCGTTATTCCAAAGCCCAATATCACTTGGAAATTTACCAGAACTACTTCAGTAGTTCAATAAACATCATAACTTACCACTAGTTTTACAGTTTTAAGTTTTGAAGATTTTACATAATATGGAGCCTCTCTTTTTATACATGCCTGTGAGATATCTTGCTGGCTGTAGCGTCAATTTAGCGGTGTCTGCGGCCTCTGCTCTGTTCTTTGACACTCCCAATCTCAAAATTGAGGAAATTGTTGAACTAACTTGTGAGATTCTCTACTTGCAAAATTCAGTGACCATTTCCCAATCTCTGATTTTTTGTTGTCTGTTTTAGTTTTCTTAGGCTGCAATTTACCAATGCCTTTGTTTAGAGATTTTTGCCTGCACATTTCAACTTTACAATTTTTACTCATTCTCAATTCTTTGAGCATTTGGTATTTTATACCTAATTTTGTGAACACTTCAGAATTTTGCGCCAGCTCCACCATTACAGCTTTGTGATGAAGATTTTATTAAGGGGGGCAATAAGATCCTCACATCTGTGAATGAATTTGTGTACAGCAGCTACCATACCAAGAAATGTCCAAACCTGGCTGACATCAGTGAGTGCAGGAATTTTGATGATAGCTTTGATCTTGGCAGCACTGGGCTTAATCTCTGATTCCAAGATATCATGACCAATAAGTAGCATTTTAGTTCACAAGAGCTCACATCTGAAAGGCTTTGTTTTTATTTGGTTCTTACATAATATGAAGAATACAGCTAGAATATGTTGGAGGTGTGCCTTATGATTCTGACTAAAGGTAATAATATTTTCAAGGTAGACAGCAACACACTTTCCAATCAAGTCTTGAGATTATTTGTTAATGAGAATGGCAAAGATGGAAAGTGCATTGATCATTCCAAAATTCATAACCCTTCAATTTAACAACCCATATTTTGTTTCAAAACAGTTTTTTCTTTGTCTCTGGGGGAAATCTGGACCTTTTTATTCCCTATAATGATGTCAATCTTTCTGAAGCCTTTGGAACCAGCAAGTGTATCAAACAGGTCATTGATCAAAAGTAAGGGGTAATTTTTTAATGATAAACTTGTTGAGGGCGCTGTAATCAGT
Source organism: Entomophthora muscae (assembly GCA_014839935.2). Classification (NCBI taxonomy): domain Eukaryota; kingdom Fungi; phylum Entomophthoromycota; class Entomophthoromycetes; order Entomophthorales; family Entomophthoraceae; genus Entomophthora; species Entomophthora muscae. The sequence continues at coordinate 103,588 of QTSX02003716.1, forward strand.
GAAAATATAAAGGGATTCATCCTTATTGGCCACAAATAACACCACAGCCTCATACAGACATAATAGTGGGCAAAATAATCTCTTGTCTAGTGCATCCAAAATGTGCTGTTAGAGAGATTAGTTATACCTGGGGTTTAAATTATATAAGTAAATTATTTTGGTAGATTCCCTTGCAGTTGTATGATATACTGAATTTCCTGTAGTGGGGGGAAGTTATTCAAGTGTTTCACTGAAAACATTCTTGGACTCATCAAGTAACCACTGCAGAGCTGGTAACTGTGTTGTATGTGATGGGGTTTTGAAGGGGTTGGGGCAGATGGATTATAAGAAACACTGGTTAAAGTCCAGTATGCCCCTTAAAATTATAAGACCCTTCTTTGGTGATACAGAAAAAGACAATATTATGAAGGAGTTTTTTAATCTACATTGGGTAGAATTTAAGTCTTACATCATTTCTTCTGAGAGTGATGACAGAGGTATTCCAATCACTGTAGGGGAAGTTGTAGTGCAGCCAGTCTAGGTCTGTAATAACATTATGTCTAAGGCCACCCATGATGGGCCCAGAGAGGCAAACTTAGATACTCCTCATGGGTGATTACCAACTCCTGGAGTCAGCAACATATATAACTTTACAACAGCTTGGTACATTTTATAGATGATATGGGTTTGAAAATTCTTGGTTGACCATGATGTGGTCTGCCCATGTGTCTAAAAGAAGCATGTGGCTATTCTCATACACACAAAAGGTACAGTAGTTTTAAAAGCTATGGTAATAACCAAAAATACCTCATATTTAAACAAAATGATTTCAGATTTAAACAAAATCCAACTATCAGGTTAAAATATGCACTCTGTTAACAGGGTTCATTGGCGTTAATGGGCAAAATGAGTCAACACAGCAAATAAGTGCTCACGCACAAAGCAAAATTATTCAAAATACAATCCAAAATACATTGATTCACAAACAAAATAGTATGAGTTGAATTTTGGTGTACATATGGGTCATTATTTTTCTTGTTATGCCTAGGCGCCAGATTTATTCTTTCATAACTTAATCACATTATTCATATTCAAATTATTCAGAAAGCTTAAAATAAAATCAACAAATTCCAAAACTTTAATTAATCTTGGGCTTAGATGATTTTTTTAAAAATAAGTCATCAATTTTAGAATTGAAAATTGTAACTTATAGTATTACTGAAAATATCTTAAGTGCTACTACAAACTACAAACCAAAAATATTTATGATGAGTTGCATGAGAGAGTAATAGCAGCCCCAAAGCTATAAATGCTATTACACTATCTTTGGCTCATCATAAATATTTTTATTTTGTTTCAGAAAAAAGGTTGTTGTTTTTGAAAGACTGATAACTCTATTTAAAATACACCCTCTAGTAAGCTGCCCTACTTCATGAACTTGCCCTAATGCACCACTAGCATCTTCTGATATTTTTGTTTCTCTGGTATCATCACATGATTTCAAATGATAAGTTATCTCAGAATATTCTGAGAAACTTTCAAATGTTAAAGGTGAAATATACAACTTCCCATTTTTCATCAAATATGAAAGATTAATGCGCAGATTTTTAACTTCAAGCTCTTTCCTTATAGGCCTAACTTTTCTCTCATAAATATAAAAGAATGACTTTTGAGAAATATTTGAGCCTGATAGCGCTGATTTATATAGTTCTTTTCTTTTTTCTTCTTGCTCAAAAATATTTTTAATATCATTTATGTTTGTAATATAAAGCTGATTTTCTTTCTCTTTTAATGTTTTTGATATTACACCAAAGTGACCATCAACAATGCTTTTTCCATGACATTCTACAAAACAATTATATTTTATGGAACCCTTAATATATTTAGGTGCCTCTTTAAATAAGTAATATAAAAATTCATTTGATCTAAAATGATTTCCATTATCAGTCCATACTTTTATATTTTTTATTTTTTTAAATCTATCTAATTTAAGAATTTTTATAAAACACTCACCTGAAAATAAAGAATCATGTGATAATATTTGAGACAAAAAGTCATGATATTCATATTTAATTTTATTTTTTTCCTTAAAAACTAATGCAAATCCTAATAATGAGATTGGTCTTTTTGAATAAAAACAATTATTGGTCTCAATTGGGCCACCTCCAACCTTTAAGTTTTCTTTATAATCTATAACTACAACACAAGACTCATCATCTAATTCATTAATATCTTTTTTATATTCACAATTTTGATGAACATAAAAGTCTTGGTGCTGATTAATAGTCTTTAATTCATTGTCTATAGATCCTGGTAATGGTAAGTTTTTACTTTTACATTCTTCCTTCTTTTTTTCCAGTGAATTTTTTAAATTACATATATTGCACATATCAGTTTGTTTTTTACTTTTTATTATATTTTTAGGGATTAATTTATAGTAAGTAGAAATTGAAACTGAAATTTCATTTTTATTTTCATATTTTCATATATTTCTTTTTTTGTTTTAAGTAGAGAGTATTTAATTTCAGTTGAGTAATTACTCATCTCTTTTTCTATATCTTTATAAAAATTTTCAGGCACTTTTTTTGTAAACTGGCTTGTTTCAAAAGAATTTTCCAACAATTTTTTAATTATTTTTTTAGTTATTTCTTTTTTTAATGAATAGTTATTATTTTTTTGGCTTTTTTTGTTTAAACTTACATTTTTATTTTTATTTATTTTTCTTGAGTATTCAAACTCACTTTTGGTTATATTAAACCCCATATCATTAAGCTCTTTTAAAGAGTAGCTGGAAGTAACCAGAGATTGCAAGGCTGGGAGATGTTTTTGGGGAGAAGATTTCATGAGATCCTTTAAGTTTTCAATGAACTCATTGCATTTTTGATTTTGAATAGTTGACAGGAACTGAGCTTTCCCAAATTCAGTTTGAGTAAGGAAGTGCTTGATGAAATTATCAAGATCATCACCAGCAATAAAGAGGAATGCCTTTTTTAACATTGCAATTCTCTCTCTTTTTGTTGAAGCTCCCAAGGGAAAAAAGGGTAGCATGTCAGAAGTAAATTTAACTGAGGACATGGTAGTATTTTGAATCTGTAATCAGGCCAGATCTCTGAAATGTGCCTTAATGTTGGAGTGGTTATGATCAGAATGTGGCCTTTGAATGGGGTCTTTTGGATTAGAAGCTTTGTGGTGCTTTGGCTCTTATATACCAAGCTAAATGACACCATTCTGAAAGAAATGGTGTGATAGCTTTTATTATAGTTTGAACTTGAATTTATGTTTGCAGAATTAATTAAATACCCAGTTTTCATGCACAAGTGATATATGTGAAGCAGCTAAGCATTATTATTGCATCATATCCTCTTTGTAATCAATGCAAATCAATTAAATGATGTATTCAGTTAATTGTAACTCTTCTGCATAATTTTAAAATGATAAAATATTAAAGAATTACATTTAAAGAATACTTAATTTGAGGTTTGAAGCACACTTGAACCTTAAAATCAATCTAAACAGTGATAAAAACACCCTAACTTCAAACTATCATAAAATCCTAAAGAATCAAGCCCTTTAAAATAAAATAAAATGCAAAAATAAAGCTCTCAATCTTATCTTTAATTTTTTTAAATAAAAAAATCTGTTGTATATTGAAAAAAGAGTATTTATTAGCTTTGAAGTGATCTACTTTATATCATAAGATATAATCATATAATAAAATCTGGATTATACTCTTTTAAATTATTTTAGCTTTAATATTGAGTATAGTATACATATTAAAATTTTTACACCAATAGAAAGATAAGATTCTTAGCTTCATTTTGATAGTTTACAGTGTGAAAAAATATTAATTTTTCATTGAGTTATTAATGTTTTAAATATAAAATGTTAATTAGTTACTTTTTCAAAATCGAACTGTGTTATGCTGCGACTTGAGCAGCATGTGTATTAGAAAATGGCCTAATCCCTAAAATAATGACCCATATGTTTACTATGTGAATTGGTGACAAAATACACACAAGCAAGGTGAGTCAAAACTCAATCAAAAAATGAAACACAATAAAAACTCACTATGTAAACAAAATCACTTACTGTAAATTCAGAACTTAACAGTAAAAATGTGGGACTGTCAAATTCTTTTGCGTGAACTCGCCAACTTAATGGAGTAATTTTCATCCCAAAACAACTTACTTTTTTATATAAAAGGAAGAAAAATATTCCAGTAAGTTGGTGAGTTCATACAAAAGAATTTGACAATCCTGCATTTTTACCTTTAGGTTCTGAATCTACAGTAATTAGCGTGTGCAATGGATTGTAATCAAGAATGATACCAAGGTATCTAAAATAAGACACAAGATCTGAAACATAAATTTTAAAAATATTGTGTTGGGTGCTTAATTTGGCTAAAATCTGGGAAAATAGGTGGAAATTATTTTGGGTATTCTAAAATGGGTGTTGTAAACCAGAAACACCTAATCAATAAATAAAAAATCTATAATTGGGATGAGGGGGGAAAATATTAATCAAATATCCATATTCAGATAAAAAGTAAAAATTAAAAACCAGTGTATGACTTAATTAAGTTTTATTTAATATTTTAATAAATTTTAAAATGAAAAAACACAACAACAGAGTACCAATGCACCTGTTGTGCACCGTGGTTGCAGTTGCCCCTGTGGGTCAAAGAATAGAGTTAGTGCAACCCAAGTGCCTACTCAAGAAGGAGATGGGAGAGGAGATGATAGTTCCATAATGATGCTGCACTGACACAGCTGGTTCAAGGAGCACAAGCTGCTAGGTTGCAGAGCATCAACCCTCAGGTCCCCAAGCTGACCTGGAAGCCCACAAAGGTTACCACAACAAAAACAGTTAGAAACAAGGAGGTAGAACTTACTTTGTATGTGTTTGACGTTGTGTACCGGCAAGAGTTGGTCCCATCAGCCATGCTGGAGAAGGTGAAGCCTGTACTTGATACTAGCTACAAGCCCTACGTCAGTGATGGCAACCAGGAAGAGGACAAGGAGCCTGAGTTCTACCAAACTGATGAGGGACAGTTAGTGCTCAAAAAGAGTGCAGCCTTCTACAACAAGGTACCCATGCCCTGTGTTGTGCCCAATGCCAATGAGCTAATCCCCACTGCTAAAAAGCCCGCCCAGAAGCGCATCCCTGACATCAAACACATCATCCTGCTTAAGCTAATGTATGAATTTGGTGATTACAAGGCAGCCATGGCCCTTGTTGAAGTGGATCCCAAGTACGCCAGCAAGACCTTCAACAAGTTCAGTGATACTGGCCAAGTCCTTGCCGTGGAGAAATCCTTGCGTGTTTCCACTATGCTCACCAAGGAGCATAAATGGGCAATCTGCCAGTGGATAACCTGAGATTGCCATCTTGAACTGGCAAATATACAGGCCATGGTCAAATCTACTTTTGGGGTTGAGGCCTCAATTTCCTTTTACTACCATCTGCTCAAGGGAATGTGCTTTTCATGGAAGAAGCTCAGGATATCCCCCTACAATTGTAATAGCCCAACCAACATTGACGTCTGGAAAAAATATGCAGAGACGTACACTGCCCTCAAAGCCAAGGGGACAGTCAAATTCTACTACATTGATAAATCAGCATTTGCCTCATCAATGCGCAATGGGTATGGGTATGTCCCCAAAGGCTCAAATGACAGGATGGCTTGGCGTGCTGCAGTCCGCGCCACAGCCTATTTGATGGTGGCTCTCCTCGGTCTAAAGGGGGTCAAGCTATACCAAATGATATTGTGATCTCACAATAGCTGGACCTTCCTATCATTTCTCTGATTGGTCCAGGAGCACCTGAGGCGCACAAGCCTGGGATTCATCAATGTAATTGTGTTGGACAACATTGGTCTCTATAAGGTGGCTTATATTCTTGAGGAATTCCCAATGATTGACACTAGCATTGTAGTGGGCCCCCAGCATTTGGCCACAGCAAATTTGCGCCTTCTCTTCCTCCCCACCTATTTGCCCTTCCTAAATCTCATTGAGGAAGTCTTTGGGTGGCTCAAGCAAGTTGTCAAGTGAGGAACCCCAACAGGGACCAAGGACCTCTTTGATTTACTACAGGCTGGGATCCACACCCTCCCAGCTGAGACCGTGGCCAAATTCTATGGCTACACTGATTTGTTCATCCCCGCGTGCCTTGCCAAATAGCCAATCAATTAAAGGCTTAGCTTGTCCAACTTTTTTATATTCTCTAATTTACTATTCAAAATTTATTAATTATCATTTTATGTTTAGATATTTCCAAGCCCACAATCACATTCAGAAGATCCATCAATAAATGTAAGTTATTTATTTATTTTATTATATATTATTTTATTATGGCATCTAAGGGTATCCCAAATACTTGATACTGGATTATGAAAATTTATATATATTACTTTTGTCAAATAAATATAAAAATCAAATTAAAAAAGTTAAATGTAAAGTGTACAAAGTAGAAGTATATTTTATTAACATACTGTAAATTCAGAACCTGAACATAAAAATGCGGGATTATCAAATCCTTGATCCAAATTTTGAATTGCTTTTGCGGGCAACTCAGCTGAGTGAAAAGTAAAATATTTAATAAAATCAAACATATAATTTGACTTTTTTTGATTTATTTAAATTGGCAAATTTTGAATCTCTTGAGCAGATAACTCAACTAACAAAAGACAAAACCCAGCAAGCAAATGCGGGATACATGAATCAGAAATGCAGGATTCTAATGTACAATTTGAGGTTTCCTGTATTTCAAACAAATAATAGACATCATGTAAAACTTAACAAATCTGAAATTGCGGGATTGTCAAATCCAAGAACCAAGTTTCAAATCATAATTGCAAGGAATTTGAAATAAATATAATTTATGGGCATCTCAAAAAGGATGCTAAAGGATCTAGAGTGGATTTGTGATGATTCTTTTAGGAATCATAGGCATTCTCAAAAATCACCCTATTCCAATTTAGGACGGCTAAAATTTTGATCATAATATTCACCAAAATTAACATACTTAACAATAAAATTGACTAAAATATACACATCTCTTTTTGAGTTTAAAATTTTTTAATAAAAATTTATTATGTCTTCTTTCAACAACAACCAAGTCAACAAGCTGTTCCCTGGCCTTGACAAAATTATGCAGGGCTACACTGGGTCTCTTAACGGTGAAGCCTCTGTCTATGGCCACTCCCAACCCACAGGCCCCTCCGCAAGCCACACCCAGGAGTCTGTTCTTTCTCCCGCATCCTCAAGCATGGCCCTGTTTGCCCATCACACACAGGCAGCTGCTAACCCAAATCCCTTATCAGCAATGGCATCCGGAACCAGCCATTTTAGCCATGGGGTCACCCAGAGAGCCCAGGACCCTGAAACAGCCAATCAGATGACATTGACCAGTTCACAAGATGGACATATCCCTCCCCCAGCCAATCAGCCTGCAAGACACAGAAGAAAACTAATCACTCCAGAGATTGTTCTCAAAATGGTTGAAAAACAAGGGAAGCTTATGTCCCTTGGGGAAATTGCGGCCACAATATGGTTTGCAAAGTCCACTGTGGCTGCAACCCTGCAAGCCCACGCCAACTGTGGCCCCCCTACCAATAAGACCCCAAATGGCGCCTGTACTTCAACCAAAGGTGACACATCCCATCCCCTTATGATGGCCATCATGGAACGTGAACCGCAGATGCCCCTGGTCCAGGTACGTCTCCAGTTGGGACTCCACGGCATCTTCACCAACAAAAGAACAGTGAATTTGTGGATGCACAGAATTGTGGTTACTGCTAGAATCTTGTCCAATCAAGTTCTCATTTGCCCCAGTTTGATGGACACTGACCCCTACAATTCAACTATTATTAATTTTATCAAAGGAAGGGCAATGAGGGCCCCTAATGACATAATCTTCCTGTTGTATGCTAAGATATCTGCAAGTATCCAAGACTTTGGAGAGAAGCGTATCCAGTATGACGTGTACAAGCACGGCCCAATCTTGTATCATTTTGTTGGGGTTTTATTGGCAGTTTCCCCATTGGGCGTCAATTATTACTTGGCAATATCAAAAACTGCAGATGGGTATGCCTACCAGACAGAGCTCAAGGCCATGCTGGAGGAGTGAGCCACACAAAACACTGTGCACACAGTTGTACTGAGTGCGGAGATGGAGCAGCGGGAATGGGCTACCCAAGAAATCAGGGCTGCGGGGCATACCTGCTGGTCCTACCCCATCAACTACGCCAGCATGCATCTTGCAGATGTATGTCTCTACAATTTTGGTTCCACCCTCAGGCGCTTAAAGCCTGCCATCTACAACAAACTATGCACCCAAATTGATAAGGGGTAAAAGATTTTCCCTTCTGCGTCTGTCCAGGACTTATTTGATCTTATCATCTTCTATGCAAGTGATAATGATAAGTCCAGAAAGGACCCCCGTCTCCCCCCACACCAGTCCATTTGTTTTGTCAAGCCAGTATATGTGACAGAAGAAGAATTCAAGCAATTGAAGCAAACCGCTCTTGCTGCCCCTTCCCAGTCAACAGACCCTGCCTCCCCAACCCCCCATCAAGCCACCTGCCTTCCAACCCTGACTCCCAAGCCACCACCCATTCCCTCCCCACTATCTCTGATGCTGCCCCTCTCACAGGCGCAGATGAAGGCAACATTCATTCTGCCCATTCCCTCCCCTTCCTGTCCTTTGATTGGTAAATAAATCTTTTCTTTGTGATAATATATTAAAATTGATATCTCTCTTTCAATTCATAATTAATAATACTTTCTTTTTTACATTATTGACATTTCCCATAATTAAAACAATGTTGTAAATTTTACAAATAGCTTAAAATTATGAGCATACATATTTTTCATAATCATTAATAAATTAAAGACAATAAACGTAAATATTGGATTGAAATATTGCAATAAGACATCAACTCTTGATATTTTGATATTATGTGCATAACTCAATTCATTTTATTTAATAAAATTTATTGTAAACTTGGCCTTTTTCATTGTAATTTATCAAAATAGACTGTGTTTATATTAGAGAGCCATTAACACTTAGTACAAATATTGATACATAGTGCATTTTACAGCCTGTATATTTACCTATTGGTAATAATTCTGTAAACTTTTCAGTTGGATTTTACAAGGTAATAATAATATAATGTGTTATAAATTACAGTTTCCTGTCATTAATTGGCTGATTTTCTTTGTTGTGGTGATTGTGCATTTTCTGATATTTCTGCACTAGTATCCAATTGGTTGTCTTCACATCCAATTGCACAGGCAATAGGAAAACAAGCTGCCACCTCAACCACTATCTAGTCTTGGGGTGGCAACTTGGTTTCCTATTGCCTGTGCGATTGGATGTGAAGCCAACCAATTGGATACTAGTGCGGAAATATTATAAAATGCACAATTGCCACAGCAAAGAAAATTAACCAATTAATGACAGAAAACTGTAATTTATAACACATTACATTATTATTACCTTGTAAAATCCGACTGAAAAGTTTACAGAATTATTACCAATAGGTAAATATACAGGCTGTAAAATGCACTATGTATCAATATTTGTACTAAGTGTTAATGGCTCTCTAATATAAACACAGTCCATTTTGATAAATTACAATGAAAAAGGCCAAGTTTACAATGAATTTTATTAAATAAAATGAATTGAGTTATGCACATAATATCAAAATATCAATAGTTGATGTCTAATTGCAATATTCTAATGCAATATTTACGTTTATTGTCTTCAATTTATTAATGATGATGACAAAAATATATATGCGTCAAAGATAGTACTATAAAAGCCAGTTTTTCAATGGAATTCAAACAAAATGTCAACAATCTATAACTTAATCAACAAATTAGAAGCACACCTGCAAAAGGTTGTTGAGATAGAAAGAAATATCAGGGAAATAGTGACAGGGAAGCTGGGTAACAAGGGCCAGCCACTAATCCAGTCAAAAGAAGATGCTCTGGATAAGTTGGGAAATATTATAGATGAAAAGAATAAAGAAAAATTACTTAATCTACAGGGAACTATTTTATCAAGTCTTGAAGTTCAACAACACGGCCTACAATTTGTGGGAGTTCTGGCAGGGGGCCAAAGAAAACAACAAGAAGATAAAACTAATTGAAGGAACAGAAATTCAAAAGGAAATTAACACCAACAAAGAGGAAACCGTCCACATGGAAACAGATGAAAATGAAACACAAGCAAGAAGCAGAAGCGCATCAAGAAATACAGAATCTTTATCAAATGAAAACCAAGAGGAAGCACAAGTTGCAAGAAGAATAAGAAAAATTAAGCCTAAGAAAATTAATGAAGAGCATCCAACGCTCATGAAGTTTGCTGATATGGTGCCTGTGGCTGAGGGGGCCACAGGGGAAACAATTAGTAAGTCTTTTTATGTTTTACTTATATTTATTTTAGTCATCACCAGGAATGGGAATGAGGTTGCAGAAGTGGCGGCTTATACGCCGTGTTAGTTTTACGGGGGTTACCATACACTGGTGGCCCCTGTAAAGCAAATAAATAAAAACCAAATAAATAAAATAGTTCAACAGAATATGAATAAGTTTTTAATAGTGAAGCTCAAGATAGGGAATATCAACCACCTGTGGGGTGCTTGCAATGGATAAGGGAAGCATACAAACTAGGATCAACAATCAAAATCAAAGAAATGAATGAAATTTGCGGGTATATAAAACTGAACTTTGATGAATACATATACAAAAGCATTCAACAATTCCCCTTCACAAACATCAACAAATATAAAAAAAATTAATAAAAACCAACTTTCAAATTGGAAATGAATATTAAAATCTGCAATTTTTAATGAAGTATTTAAGGCACTATCAAATAAAGTCAAGGATGCAGTCCTTGTGAATAATTTCAAACCTTTATTTATTTCATTTGCAGAGGCCTGGGGGGCTAATTCAAGTCAGGCGCCCCCAGAATCCTCTTCAAGTTCAACCAAACATCCTATATTAATAGGTTAGTACAAACATTGAAAAAATTATGCATGTTCCTGGAAAAGTATACCTTGCAAAGGATCCACGTCGCGGTATACCTGGGTATCCTCCTCCACTTCATATTAAAAACCAACGTCAAAAAGTTGGAGGATCTACCTATTCAAATGGACATTTGCTGTGTAGCCCTCAACCGCCAGAAAACACCACAGGGATACAGGACAGTTGAGCATGTCCTCTATGATTCATTTGCATTGGCAACACTATACGGGTACTACATGCCCCCTGAAAAAAACCTACTAGTCAATTTGCTCACCTGCTTGCCTTTTATCAAACAATCAGCAACCACTGGGGTACAGGGTGCCACCCCTCTAGCAATCACATCCAGGGTTGTCCACCACGTACAGAAGAGTACATTGATCCAATTAGATGCATTAGCTGAAAATTTAATTTCAGGGTATAATTCCCCGGAATAATCCCATTCCCTTTGCAATTAGCATCCCCCAATAAATATTTTCCCATTGCAAATTAATTTTTTTTAATTTTTTATATTTTAATACTAAATTTTTTAATACTGAAATATGTACTATTATTCATTTTACTATAAAAAATTTAATATTACATATTTAAATATTAAAAATATTTAGTATCTAAAATTTAATATTAAAATTTTAATAACACATATTACAATATTAAAATTTTTAATATCAAATATTTTGATATTAGAATAAATCACAATTTAATAAAAATAGTTAAATTATACATATTTAAACTTTAATATTTAACTTTTACAATTTATAATTATAATTATAATTTTACTTTAAATATTTTAATTTTTATTTTAACTTTTAGTATGTAAATTATAATATTAATATTTCTAAATATATTACAAGCCATTAGTGAAAGTTGCAACCACGTCAAATATTAAAAATAAGTTAAAAATGTTTTTATTTATTAGCTCGTTGAATACGGGTTTATTTATCACATAGATAAACATTAAGAATTGAATTTATCCACACCATGCGGCCCACTCCACTATTGTTCTAAACAAATGATTATTTAGAATTCAAATTACCTTTCCCTTGTAATGTGATTTGTTAAACATATTCAATATGCTTGACCTGCGTCCTAAGTACTAATTAGTAAACAATACATGAAAATCATTGGTTTCCGTGTCATGTGGCTATAGTGGCACTGAAATATTAAGGATCAGATAATGACTTGTGAGGTCCAATTTGTGGCTTAAAAAAGCCAAAGCACCATCAACAATTAACAATTGTTTAAATAAAATAATTCTATTTCTATCTTTTTTTTAATTTATTCATTTGTTAGCGCAACAGTCAATATAATATTCAATGCATTATAATAAAAATATTTTCTTCATACCTAGTATAATTAATTTTATTTACCTTTTCTACATATTCTTATATGTCTATAATACAATCAAACGTCACATTATTATATATAAATAATAATTTTTGAGACCTAATAAAAACAAAATAAAAATAAAAATAAAAACAAATAAAACCCGGAGAGCCTATTTATCTGATTGGCTTGGAGACCAGGGCTTTTGGAAGGAAAAATTACGAGTGCTCATAAAAAGCTGCCACCACATTGGGTGGCATTGCAAATTGGCTGATCTCAAGAATATTGAATAGATCCTCAGTGTCCTGAGGAAGGCCTTGTTTTACCTTATTCTTGATCCAACCAAACACCTCCTCAAATGGATTCAGGAATGGGGAATATGGCAGGAGGAAGAGAAGTCTTGTTGGACAATTGGTAAGTTGGTGGCTGGAGGTGTGGCTGTTTTTGTTGATGGGGGGAATTTGGACACAACCAGATCCACTTTGTGGAGCCCAACATTATCAAGCACAACAACATTGGTTGTGCCGCTGTAATTTATCCGCAGGTACTCCTTGACGGCTCAAAGAAAATAAAGAAAGGTCCCGCTGTTATGGGAGTCTTTAATTGTCTGATACTGGTCCAACCCGCAAGGACCAAGAAGCGCGACCATGGAATAGGTCTGGGAACAGACAGCTGCACAATGGGCTACGCCGTCCTTGGACCCCTTATCAACCCACCCATGCCTAGACCTGAGTGAGGAGGAAAACAACAATTTGTCAATATAGAAGAACTGTACGTTGCCAGTCTCATTTAGTGCCAGATATGTCTCGGCATAAATGTGTTGATCCTCAATGGTCTTTTCACTGTTCCTATTGTACAGAGAAACTCTGAGCACCTTCCAAGAGAAGCCCAAATCAACCATTGTTTTGTAGACAAGAGTTTTGGAAACAGAAAGCCCAAACTCTATGGCAAGCATTGATTGGGCAGCAAGTGTGTCCAGGTGGCAATCCTTGGCTACCCACTGCTTGATTGCATTGATATGAACGGGCTGAAGGAGTTTGGGCTGTCTTTTTGCCTTGGTAGATTCAGCAATTTGCCCGGTATTGCCATACTTGGTGTTGATGTTGGCAATGTATCTGGCTGTGACACCAAATTGGGACGCAATATCCCAAACCACCATTCCCCTGTTCAAGCAGTCAAGGAGAGCTTCACGCTCACTATCTGCCAACTGACGCTGGCCCTTGGCAGGTACCACAGCATCCTGGCTACCAGGCTCAACACAGGGGACAGGGACCTTTGTGTAGAATGTGGGATCACGCTTGCTTGCAGTGGCGCCGTCAATGGTTGAATACACAATAGGCACAGATGGCTCAACAGTGGCTGCCAATGGCTTATAGGTGGTGTCAAAGACGCGGGGCAGGAAGTGGCAACTCTTGGGTCAAGAGTGCGGGGCCGGGTGACAACTGTCACAGTAGGTTCCATAATGCCGGGTATTGTCTGTCCAAGTAAGAAGGCACAGAAGGCCAAAAGACCTGTATCAAAATTGACCAAGTTAACAGATTTAAACCAAACAGTCGATTAAAAATGGGTCACAGCTGCTCCAGTCTGCCAGCTGAAATCAGCTCCCCCTTGCAAACTGACGTTGATAAATTGACGTAATATGAGGGTCACCCAATATAAGCTTATTAATCAGCACGGTTGTCAGAAACTGGTCATGCAAGGGTTCTTTGCAACCTGGACTAGATACTTACTTGAAGATGCAGAAGGAATAGGAGATCAAGACTCAGGTGGTATTGCTTAGTCAATTTTTCTGATATATATTGAATAATTTTCCCTGTTTCAACTCTAAGAGTTGAGTCCTCCTAAATTTACTCAATAAACACCAATTATCCCAAGTTCTAATTTTAAATTTTAAAAATGCATCCTGTGCTTGGGTTGTTGCAGTATATCCCGTACAATCTGATTCTGAACAGAATCATTTCAGGAAGATGGGGCCCAGCATCTGGAACTTTGTTGTTGGCGCCGCAGAATGTTAATTTCATGCCAGCAAATTTTGTAGCTCCTCCCCCCATTCTTGAAGATGAAAATTGTGTCACTTCTCAATGCCCAGAATTCTACGCTGAAGATGCATTGATGCTTTACCAGGTCATTTATCTTGGTTTACTCTGGTTAGGACTGATTGTTCTACTTAATCCTGGAGTTACAATTGGAAATTTGACAAAAAAATATCTGAAGCCGCGTTGGTGGTTAATCATCAATTCTATGTGGATTTGGGTGGTAATTCCCCATCATTTAGAAATGGCTTCATATCATCCAGTGATTTCTGTCACATTACAGAACTCTTCTATGTCTGAGTTTTTGGAAGCAGTTTGTCATGAATTTGTGTTTCTTTTCTCCTGCTCCGTCGAGATATCTGCATTTACCATGTTTATTTGCATCAGTTCATTTCTGAGTTTTCAGTTTGGGCTTTTCTTTAATTTGTGGTTTCCATCTCCGGCTGCAGTTGTAGAGACTGGATCCTCTGTTTCCTATTTCTGTTGTGTCATGTCATTTTGGTGTCCGGATTATTTTCCTGCCCCACCCACTGATGAAATTTTGCGTGAAGTTTTGTCAGCATTATCATTTTATTCTGGCTCTAGCCTTAGTCACAAATCCCAAGTTTACCATGTGATGACAAAGGTTTCAGAAGATGCCTGTGAATGGTTGTTGTCCGCAGTGGATCACAATCCACGTGTTTTAACTGAGAGTGCATCTCTATACCCTTTGTTAAAAAATTTGTGTGTATCTATTGAGGAGCTCAAAGTATATTGTAAGCTGTACGCCTTCCGTCAGGGTACAACTCTGCTTTTGGTATTCCTTCCTCAGTTTCTTATCTACTGCTGTACAATTGATGTTCCTGAGGTGAACAAACTCTCAGCATTGTGGTTAGCAGTTGACCAGACTGCCCAGGATTTGGCGGTTTGGGATTCCCCGTTAACCACAACTGAGGCCCTGGTAAGCAAAATTCTTTCTCTGGTCTCAAATCTGTCTACTTCCAAACAAGGTACATTGGTAATTGAGGATAAACCCGCTGCGCGCTCTTGGTTTTCTGGTCCTTGCTCCACGGTAGTTCCTTCCAACCAAAGCCAAGATTGTTCTCCCCCTAGCTTGTCTTAGCTACAATTGGCGGTGGTGAACAAACCCGGTGATATAAAGGAGGCCCCTGTAGTGTCCATTCCTGATAGTTCTTTGGCAATGCTTCAGCATGTTGTACCTTCAAAATCTTCTGTTATTACGTCCAAAGAGTTGCCCCTTGTTCCTATTGATTGTGATAACCCCGTGCTTCCGTCTGCTGTCCAAGAAATGATCAAGCGTTAATTCCAGGAGCATCCTGCCTTCTTAGCTGCCGTCTGTACCGCCAATGAAACACAAGACCCTGTCAAGATTGCTATATTTGCTGCAAATAAATCCACTTCTGGTTACTTCTTGTTTTATGGTAGCATCAATAATGCTCAAACTATCTATCAGCCAGCCATCTTGTTGGATACAGGTGCTTCCAAAAAATTCATAAGCGTGGAGACTGCTGACTTGCTACAACTCAAGTACCACCCGGGAATGCTTGTTAGGGGTGGAAATTGTCAAACGTTTTCCTCTTTCCAGCTGAAGAAGCCAGTTACTTTTGTAGTTTCAGGTCAGTCTTTTACTGAAAGGTTTTCTATTTGCCCTACCCTTATGTATCCTATCATTTTGGGAGTGAGTTGGTGGAGAGATCATAATGTATTGACCTTACTGGAGAAAAATGAGCTGCAGGTGGAACACTCTTTGGGTATAACTATTTGTATTCTGCTGTTGGATATGTCTGAATCTGAGCAACTATCACATACCATACAATTGTTTCCTGTCCCTGTCCCCGTAAGTTTGGATTCAATGGCATGCTTGCAACCCTGATCCGTGGCATTTGACGCCACCAGAGGCAAGGTCCTTCCCAAGCACACTCAGTTTGACTTTGACTTTAAGGTCACTGTTGATCTGATCATAATTGCGTCTCCCATTTACCCTTTAACCTTGAAGGAAGATGCATGTTTGGAAGAGTGGACTTGTGACATGTTGGCAAAAGGCTACATTTTTAAGAAGGCTTTGTCAATCTTCTCTCTGTTATTGTTTGTTCAGAAGTCTGATGGGTCCCTTTGTCCTTGTGTTGACTACGGGAATTTGAATAAAATTACAATTCTGGATCCTTATCCTTTACCTCTCAAAGCACAGATCTCTAGATGTGTTGAGAAGGCCAAGGTATTCTCAAAACTTGATCTGTTGAATGCTTTCAATCAAATCAGGATTGCAGAAGGAATGGAATGGTTAACATCATTAAGAACTAAGAAGGGTATCTTCCAGTTCCGTGTAATGCCTTTTGGATTGAAGAATGCCCCAGCTTGCTTTCAGCAGTTGATTGATTCAGTCCTGGGAGATCTCCTAGGTATTTGTGCCATCGCATATATGGATGAAATATTAGTGTTTTCTCCAGATGAGGAGTCCCATAAGGCCCACTTGTTGGCAGTTGTAGAGCGCATTCTCTAAGCAAACTTGATCATCAAAAGGAGTAAGTGTGAATTCTTTAAACGTAAGGTTACCTTTCTGGGTAATATTATCTTTGAGGATGGCCACACCATTACCCCTGACAAGGAAGCTGCAGTTTGAGAGTATGCTACACCTGTGACAGTATCCCAACTTTGTAGTTTCCTGGGTACATGTACGTTCTTGAAGAAATTCACTCCCTACTTGACTGAGGTGGCTGCCCCTTTATATTTGGCTAGTGGAAAGATAACTTTAGTCTGGACGCCTGAGTGTGCAGGTGCCTTCTCAGCAGTCAAGGCTCTTTTGTTGTCCTCCCCAGTGTTAAGACATGTTGATCCTGAGATTCCTTTTGTTGTTTCCACCAATGCATCTAAATACACTGTGGCTGGTGTGCTGTTGCAGACAGCTAGTGACAGGATCAAGAGACCTGTAGGGTATTTCTCCCGGAAGATGGAGGCTCAAGAACACAACTACATGATTTACGACAAGGAATTGTTGGCTGTAGTGGAGTCGTTAAAGCATTGGCATCATCATCTCATGTTGGCATGTCACCTATTTGTAGTAAGAACTGACCACAAAGCTCTTCTATATTATCAAAAACCCAGGGGTTTGTTGGGTTGCCAATCTAGATGGCATGGTGATCTGACAAGATACAAGTTCCACTATGAGTTTATTAAGGGATCTGACAATCACTTGGCCAATGCTCTAAGCAGGAATCCCTCCCATCTCCCAGATGCTAATATGGACGCCAAGTTTAACACACATACTATGATTCCAGATGAGGCTGTGGTGCCTTTTGTATTGTATCTGCCGGCTACATTGGCCACCATGTCCTTAGCTGAGGGTGCAGACCTGGACTTGTATTCCAAGGTTGTTTCTGCAACCTTTGTCCAAAGGTTATGATAGGTTATTGGAGCTAGCATGTGTAAAACCAGTAGGTCAGCCTCAGGGTTATCATAAGATTGGTCCAGTCCTATATCATCAAGGTTGCTTGTGGGTCCCTGAGGGCACTATTTGGGATGAAATCATGGAGGCTAATCATACCTGTCCAACAGCTGATCATCCAGGGAAAAACAAAACAGTGGAACTCATCTGCCGCCAGTTTTCCTGGAAAGGTTTGACTGTGCAGGTAGCAGCTTTTGTTTGATATTGCCTGGTATGTTTTTGATCCAAGGCCAGTTGGAATAAGACTACTGGTTTACTGGTTCTACTTCAGCCTGCTGCGGGTCCCTGGACGTCAGTGTTGGTAGATTTCATTGGTGAGCTTCCCAATTCCAATGGGTTTAACACAATCATGGTAGTAGTCAATTGTTTCACAAAGATGGCACACTTTGTACCTTGTTCAACCACAATTACTTCAGTGGAAACTGCTAGATTATTTGTGAGCAGAATCTTCTCTCTACATGGCATCCCAATGGAGATTGTAAGTGACCGTGGTCCTAAATTTATTGCTCAGCTCTGGGAAGCTTTTACTGGAATCCTTGGTATCAAATTGTGCCGTTCAATGCTTTCCACCCCCAATCCAATGTACAAACAGAGAGGGTAAACCAAAGTTTTGAGGTCTACCTACGTTGCTACACCAATGCGCAACAAGATGACTGGTGTGATAATCTACCCATGGCAGAGTTCATATATAATAACACCCCACACACGTCAACTCAAGTATTGCCATTTTATGCCAATGTGGGTTACAATCCTTCTTCCAACATGGGTCCTTGTTTGGTTAGCAACGTGGAAGCTGCAACTGATCAAGCTGCTGCATTGAAGCAGGTCCATCAGAAGCTCCAAGTTACTCTCACCGCCACCGTGACAACTTACAAGAAATACACAGATTGCAAGCGCCAGGAAGGTCCCACTTACAGGCCAGGTGATCTAGTCATGGTTGATGCTTGCAATATTAAACTTAAGGTTCCCTGTCGCAAATTAGGTCCCAAGCAAGTTGGTCCCTTCAAGGTAGAATATCAGATTGGTCCCTCTGCCTATCAACTGGATTTAACTCCTGCTTTCAAGATTTTCCTCACCTTTCATGAATGTCTCCTTACTCCCTTCAAAGGAACAGAGACCCCCTCTTCCCAACCCATTCTTGTGGAAGGAGAACCTGAGTACAAGTTAAATTGTATTCTGGCTTCCCGCAAGAATTGCCGCCGTTTGAAATATTTGGTATCTTGGAAAGGTTATCCTGATTCTGAAAACTCCTGGGTTCCCCACTACAATTGTTCAAATTCATATGATCTGATCCACGAGTTCTACAAGCACAATCCCACTGCTATTGGTCACCCTGAACTTACCCTAGCCACAATGAAACTCCCACCTGCCCATAAGAATTTATCTTTATCCCATCTCCCAGATGGTGGTATTGTTCCCAGGGCTAAAGCAGAGGGTAATGTCACGGTAGGTTCCATAATGCCGGGCATTGTCTGTCCAAGTAAGAAGGCACAGAAGGCCAAAGAACCTGTATCAAAATTGACCAAGTTAACAGATTTAAACCAAACAGTCAATCAAAAATGGGTCACGGCTGCTCCAGTCTGCCAGCTGAAACCAGCTCCCCCTTGCAAACTGAAGTTGATAAATTAATGTAATATGAGGGTCACCCAATATAAGCTTATTAATCAGCACAGTTGTCAGAAACTGGTCATGCAAGGGTTCTTTGCAACCTGGACTAGATACTTACTTGAAGATGCAGAAGGAATAGGAGATCAAGACTCAGGTGGTATTGCTTAGTCAATTTTTCTGATATATATTGAATAATTTTCCCTGTTTTAACTCTAAGAGTTGAGTCCTCCTAAATTTACTCAATAAACACCAATTATCCCAAGTTCTAATTTTAAATTTTAAAAATGCATCCTGTGCTTGGGTTGTTGCAGTATATCCTGTACAATCTGATTCTGAACAGAATCATTTCAGGAAGATGGGGCCCAGCATCTGGAACTTTGTTGTTGGCGCCGCAGAATGTTAATTTCATGCCAGCCAATTTTATAGCTCCTCCCCCCATTCTTGAAGATGAAAATTGTGTCACTTCTCAATGCCCAGAATTCTACGCTGAAGATGCATTGATGCTTTCCCAGGTCATTTATCTTGGTTTACTCTGATTAGGACTGATTGTTCTACTTAATCCTGGAGTTACAATTGGAAATTTCACAAAAAATTATCTGAAGCCGCGTTGGTGGTTAATCATCAATTCTATGTGGATTTGGGTGGTAATTCCCCATCATTTAGAAACGGCTTCATATTATCCAGTGATCTCTGTCACAACAACTGGGTAAACAGTGGAGGTGTAAGTAACCTCAGTGTTCCTGGTGACCCTGGTGTAGGAGACTTTGGTAGCAGGCCTTGAGAGTGGCTTCTGCCTTGGATTCAGGCTGCTAGTTCCTGGCTTGGGATGTGGGAGGTGGTTGGCTGGCGCTGACACCTTGGGAGGCCTGTGTATTGGCATGACTCCCCTTGAGTTGGGTTCTGGGTCTGTTCTTGGACCCCCTGGGACGCCCTTGTGGACAGGCTGCCCTGCAGGCTGTTGCAGGAGCGGGTTGGGAATGCAATTGACGGTCCATAAAAATAAAAAAAAAAATATATTTTAGATTAAATATGTATTTATTTGGAGTTATTGGTTTAGTTGTGGGTAGTTATTTTCTCTTGAGATAGCCTTGAATAGTAACAGAATTTCTATATCCATGATTTGAAGTGAATAATATTGTATACTTTCCAGATTTGAATGATTTTAAAGTTTAATCACTTTTTTGTCTAATTATGGTTATTGAGATTGAATTTTTAATTTGATTTTAGTTGTGGTGGAGCTTCTTTATTTGGGTTGGTGTTTCCTAGTGTGCTTATTGTACATTAAATTTGGATTCCATTTCCTGCAATTAATATCTGAGTTTACTAGTGGCATTCAAAAGTGATTTGAAATTTGGTTCTTGGATTTGACAATCCCGCAATTTCAAAAAACATAGTAAACTTAATGAAAATGGCTGATGGATTTGAACGCTTCAAATCTGATTCCAGTTAATTCATTCTGTCCATTGGAAATATGCAGTTCAACTTGAACTTTGCAAAGTGTCTATGAGTTCCTGCATTTTTAAATATTTAAATAAATACTCAAAAAAATCAATTTAATATAAAAAAGGCAATCCCACAAAAGTGATTCAAATTTTGGACCAAGGATTTGACAATCCCGCATTTTTACTTTCAGGTTCTGAATTTACAGTATATTATTATGCCTTTATTAAGACCTTCTCTGGGATATATTTTGCAAATCTTGTTTGCTAAAATAAACATTAAATAAATTATTTATAATAAAAATAATCTAGAGTATAAAGATATTTATTGATATAGAGAAAATTAAGAGCACCTATAATGGGTTTGGCAGTATGTACCCACCCTGCAATAGAGGTGGTGCACAACCTCCACTGCCACACTGTAGACAGTGGATACACCCATATTAAAGTATTCTTGCCTGCTGGTAAAAGGGAGGATGGTGTGGTGGGAATTAACGAGCAGCTTTTCTGGCGGGGCTGCAAACCCAAAGATGCCAGCCAGGACCAGGGCGTCCTGGATAACGTGGTCCATCAGGTTGTATCTGGGGGGACCTTCTTCCCACCCAGGGAGAGCCTGGCCTTGTCAATCCCAAGAAGGACCCCGTCCAGGTCCTCTACAGACGCATCCATCCCAAAGTAGAAGAGGAACCCCAGGTAAACAATGAGGCAAAGCCTTTGCCCAGCAAAGGCTTCTGTAAACTTACACAGTTTGTTGTATACTGCGCTTATTTTTTTCTTCTGTTTAGCTTTGCTGAAGGTAAGATCCATTGCTTGAGGGACCCCCGTCTTGTTGGCACTCCAGGCCAGCCCAAAGTCTGCCAGGAGGATTTTTGTCTTCTTTACAGCTGTTGCGTCTGCAACAGCCAGTTTTGACACCGCACACCCAAAGTTGTCCAAGAGGTAAGAGATAGTATGCTTTACCGGGAAGCAGAAGCAAGCAGCCACATGGGCCTGGCCCATCTCCAGTACATTCTTGAATGGGAGCATCTCTAGGATGTCCCAAACAAGCTCAATGGAGTTTACACAGTAAACTCCACTGAGAACCACCGGGTCCAGGACCAGTTGGGCATCCTTGTAGGCAGTAACTTCCCACTCAGATGCCCCCTTAGCATGTGTCACCCCAGCTAGTGTGTCCCTTGTCATCAGAAATGTACCATGGACCTTGTCTTTGAGCTCCTGCAAGACAGGGGGGACAGATACAGCTGTTTGGCCACATGGGTGGCATAATTTTAATAGAAGGTGGGAGGACAAAAGGAACCAGGACCTGGCAGAGTTCACTGTCAATATTTTCTAACTAAAAAAGGTATGTATTTTGGAATTTGTATTAATTATAATTTTTAGGTTACCTTCTACAGTCTCCTCCTTACCTGCAGCCTCAGCCAGCTTGGCCATTCTTGGCACAAGCAGTTGTGAGGGCAATTATTTATCCTCTTTCCTTGCCTGCTTGGTAGGTTTTAGGTGAGGCATACATTTCAGGGTCATCTGTCCAGACAGACAGCACAGAGAGGGCAAAGGACTTGAATTGAAAGTCCTTAACCACTGTTTTTTGAATGTTGAGCAGGCACTCAATGGTCTTCCCTGATGTGTCAGGCATTTTGGTCATTAATGCCTTGGATGTCACCCTGTCAAGTTTCTTGCCTTCAAGGACAGCAGCCTTCAACTTTGCTTTGACCTTTCAGTCAATTTCTTTGATCTCTGCAACTGCAGAGTCAAGGTCTTTTAGAAGTTTCTCCAATTCTCTCATTGATTTTTTTACTAACCTTTCCATATGTTTTTATAGCTTTCACCCCAATAAAATCAGTATTATTCTGATATAATCGCCTCTTTGTTTATCCCTGTTTGCTTTCCCATTTACTACATTATCCCATCTTTTTACCCATTGTGTATATGTTTTACGCTCATCTCAATATGTGTTGTTTGCTTTGTGTTGGCATTGTTTCCTTGATTACCATATTTTTTGGCGCTTGACATAGCCCCTTGTGAAAATATTAACAACAATTTGGTGATCAACTGAATTTAAAAAAGAAAATTATAGTGTTAACTGTTTTTAGATAAAGTTGTTACTGATCTGAATTCAAAACCTTAATGATAAACTTTAAGCCAATCATGAGCCAAGTGATAAAGTGATTGTTGTGACATAAAGGGTCATTCAATAATTCTTTGATGCATGTGCACTATTTAATATGATTGGATGGATGTTTTGCCATTGTACGCCATTGTACGCCATTGCCACTGTGGCAAGTTTTTGATGGACTAGTGCCCAATCAGCTGCTGGGTTAGCACTAGTCCACCAACAACTTGCCACAGTGGCAATGGCGCACAATGGCAAAAGATCCAGCCAATCATATTAATTAGTGCACATGCATCAAAGAATTATTGAATGACCCTTTATGTCACAACAATCACTTTATCACTTGGCTCATGATTGGCTTAAAGTTTATCATTAATGTTTTGAATTTGGATCAGTAACAACTTTATCTAAAAACAATTAACCTATAATTTTATAATTCAAATTTAGCTGATCACCAAATTGTTGTTAATATTTTCACAAGGGGCTGTGTTTGGGTACTAAAAATAACTGTGTTTTGGATCTAGATACATGGCATAGTAAATATATGATTTTATAGAAATAAGCTGAACATAAAGAATAAAGCCAACTATAAACAAAGAGAACACGAACAATTGAAATTCAAAAGAAAGATAATATAAATAGAAAATTTTTGGCAACAGGGGGTTATTTGGGGTGGGGAAGAGTGATGTCTAGTAGGCAGAATAGCGCAGAAAGGAAGATGTAGAGGCAGTGCTGGCCTGGGGGGTCTGGGATTGGGTGGGTGGGGCTGGAAGGTTAGGGGTGTTGGTGGCAGGGGTAGGGGTAGAAGGATTTTGCGTGATGGCTGCCATATAACTGCTCATTATACTCCTTATCTGTCATTGGCTGGATGGGCTGGTAGGTGGCTGTGGCACGGGGTGGGAGGCGCTTATCCTTACGTGATTGATTGCCCATGTTCACATGGAAGACAATTTGTGCAAACAAGTCTGCCACCATTTGGTGACCAAAGAGAGAATTATGGCCAAGGACCCCAAGATAGAGGTTGTTGAAAGCCTGAGGGCGGCACTCCTGTAATGTGGATCCAATGTTTAAGAAGACAACATCACCCAGATGGATGTCTGCATGGCCAGCAGGGTAGACTGAGGCCTAGTGCCTGCGTTCCTGGATGGCCTCAAGGACAGTGGAGCTTCCCTCCATCTGGTGGCTCAAGAAACCCCAGTATTTGGAATTTGAGCCATCCCAGGAGTCAAGCAATCCACCAAGGATGTGGCTGTACAAGTAGCCATTGGTAAAATCTGGGTTTTTCCAATAGTAGACAAAACCCTTGGCTGAAACAGCCAGAAATGCACCAATAAATGTGCCCTTCTTGACCTTCTTTCTCTCTTTTTGGGTGGCAGCTCTTCCTTGGGCGCCAAAATTGTCAAAAGCTACTGATAGCTTATATTAGGAGATAAACATGACGTCATCTGATAGACTTGTCAAGCATTGGACCAGGGTTGATTCAATGTCAAGATCATACAGGGGAATCCTCAGCGTCATCCCATTGGTTGCCAGCAAAATTGGTAAGAACCTGTATTGAAGCCACCTTCCCATACATCCAGAGCTGCACCATGCACTCAGACACCCACATGTCATGGTGCACAAGTTGCATCTGGACCTGGGTTAAGGGAATCTTGGGATCCCACTGCAGGAGGTCAAGCATAATTGGGTACACCTCAGTGATTTGTGACTCAGGGGCCTTCTTGGGCTTCTTGGCTGTCCCAATCAGATTGCCCCTGTTCAGGAGGTTGTTGAATTCCTGCATGACAGTAGCTTGGGTAAATTGCAACTGGGCGGCAATCTGTTCCCAGGACAGACCCTGCAGGCTCAGTGCCACAATTTCTTGGAAAATTTGGGCAGTGATGATTTGTCGCTTGGGGCGCTGGGCCTTGGGAGCTGAAGCCTGATTGGCTGAGGGGGGGCAGGTTGGCCAGTGGCAGGAAGTTGTTCCAAATCAAGGTTGCCATCCTGATTGATTGGTTGACAGGCAGCTTGTGCAGGGGTGGGTACGGGAGCAGGGGCAGAGCTAGAGGCAAAGTGACTATTGAACAAGTCAAAGCCATATGGGTTGGAGGTCAGTAACAGGTCAGCTTCCTTGTTACCCGCCTCAAAGGCTTGGGTGTAAACAGGTGCCTCCACCTTCTGAGCCTTGCCTCCATTGAAGCTGGTCTGGCTGCTACTGGCTTGGCTGCTGGCGCCGTCAAAGATATTGCTTGTAAAAACCATTGTAAAAAACCTAGGATAAAATCACTAAAAGTAGAAATTTTAAAATTTTAATGGTTTATTTTTATTGTAATCTTGATTCCACATTTGGAAGGTTCTCAAAACCATTTCATACAAATCAGGAGCCATGAAAATGAATAAAATGCCTCTGTTCCTAAATTGAGATAGCTGTTGGTTGGCTGTTAAATTGTTAGTTTTTCTATTTTAGGCTGCTCATACTACACATCTTGTGTGACTTCATTTTATTTTGTGCTTGTGGAATCTCGCTTCTAAATTGCTCAAATTTCATTTCATTTTAGTCCTTCTGTCAGTGCCTCATATGAATCCTTATTGGATTATAATATACTCTCGAACAGCATCCATCCATCTCCCTTGTTGTGTCAGCTCATTTTGTTTGTGGTTTGAACTACAGCTGCTTGATGTTTGATATAATTTTGTATGATGGGTTAGTGAAATTTTGTCTTCTGGTTTGACAGTTCATTTATTAACTGAATTTTTTTAAATTAATTGAATCCTTAATCTTGTGCGAGCTTGGATTTTGTTTAAATCTGAAATCATTTTGTTTAAATCTGAGGTATTTTTGGTTGTTGCCATAGCTTTTAAAACTACTGGTATGATTCCCAAAAGAATTAGCACAAATCCACTCTAGATCCTTTAGAATTTTTTTTGAGACACTCATAAATTATATTTATTTCAAATTCACCTCATTTTTGATTTGAAATTTGGTTCTTGGATTTGACAATCCCACAATTTCAGATTTGTTAATTTTTACATGATGTCTATGATTTGTTTGACATACAAGAAATCTCAAATTGTACATCAGAATCCCACATTTCTGATTCATGTATCCCACATTTGTTTGCTGTGTTTTGTCTTTTGTTAGTTGAGTTATCTGCTCAAGGGATTTGAAATTTGCCAATTTAAAGAAATCAAAAAAGGTCAAATTAAATGGGTGATTTTATTAAATATTTTAATTTTCACTCAGCTGAGTTGCCTGCAAATGTGGTTTGAAATTTGGACCAAGGACTTGACAATCCTGCATTTTTACGTTCAGGTTCTGAATTTACAGTACCATACAGGGCATATTTGGCTGAAAATGAAAAATCACTGCCCCTTTTGGCCTTGAATAGGACAGTCTTTCCCTGTTTTACTAAGAAATCCCCTCAAAAAGCCAGCTAAACCGCTCAATTCTCTTGAAGATTTAGCCCACACTGTTGATGAGAGATTTGTGGTTGCATACCCTGTGAAGTCTCCACCCTCCACTGCCCCCATGGAAGAAACCCTGATTAATTTAGACTGTTTATTAGCCTGGTGTTGACTGTTGTTAAAAAGCATTAGGATTGCCCAATCAAAGTGCTCCACATCACTTTTACTAAAAGCAATTGATCAACAAAATTCTGAAGGCAATTCTAGCCAATCAGAGGGCGGTTTGGAAATTAATTCAAAACTCTCCAACTCCCCTGACTTAGGTCAGCAAATATTATCTCCTGGCCAATCAGACTCTATTCTCCTGGTCATGTGATAGTCCAGTGATACCAAATGCCTTTTAACATAGCCAGGGGACTTTCAGTCCCCTGCTTGTTGATTCTTTATACACAATTAAAAGTATAGGTCTTGGTTGCAACTTTTATTTTCTTTGATACAGTTTGAGCTTCTTTGAGCTCATCTATTGAATCTTAAAAGTGTTAGCTTTGTCTTTAAAGTATATTACCTTTTTTGTTCCCCTTCAAACTCTGTCATTGTCTTCACGCTCTTACGGAAAGTGTTAGTCTTATTGCTTAAGTATATTACATTTGTTTGGACTCGCTCAAACCCTGTCATTGTCTTCACGCTCCTAAGGAAAGTGTTAGTACTTAATTGTTTTGTACTTTACTTTTACTTTCAAAAGCGCACCTTGATCTTGAAATTTTGAATTACATTCTATACAATTTTCTATTTGAATTTTATATTACTCTGTTTTCCTTTCAATTTCAAACCCAATTTTGCCGCCTCCATTGCCCAAGGCCTGCAAGTTTACACCCAAGCTCCCCTTGAGTTCAAGAGTCTGTTCTGGACAGGTTTTTTTTCTGTTTGTGGCCCCAACTCCCTTGGTTTTAATATTATAAAGACCAAAAATTATACCATTGTATTCCAAATTTTCTGAAAGATTCAATTATGATACTCCCAATTTTTAGTTCACAGTGTTTTCTTTGGCCCCCTTTCTGCTGCTCCTCTGGCCCACTTCCCCCAACTTGTGGAGTTGGCTCTCTTCTTCAGCCTGTCTTGTGGGAAAGGACCCTTCTAGCATTTTGCGCTTCTTGCCCAGTCTTCTTGTCTCAGGGGAGGCTCTAGTCAAGAGTCTGACTTGCAATGATTTGGATTTGCACTCTGCTGATCCTGCGTTGCCCACCCCTGCCGTAGATGGAGCCAATTTCCCTTCTCCTTCCCCACCAGAGAGCTTCAATCTGGTTCCTGTGTGGGTGCCAGAGGGTCCTACCCCAGCTTCCTCACATGCACCTTGGTTGCTCTCTGGACTTGTGTTGATGGGATTGAACTCCTACTTCCCTCAACTGTCTCTGGCATCCTCCCTCTGGTCCCCTCTCAGAGGGGCTGTCCCAGTGATTCACTGGGTGGCATCCTGGTGGTTTGTCTTGCCAGGATGGGAGCCAAACTTAGTTAGTTTAGCCCCTCTCTCTCACAGAAAACCCCTCCAGTTCAGGGATCTCACCAGGATTCCTAACATGTGACCTATGACATACCTATCATCTGACTGAGATCTTTTCCCCCAAAAGATCTTGATATTCTTAACCAATAAGAATGTTTTTAGGTACATTCCATAATCACCTTATTCCTTCTGTGGAACTGTACTTTGGCTTTGAGATATTACAGATCTCCTGCACCAAAACCCTGTGGAATATCTTTATTTCTAATTCAAGCTTTCAGTGTTCCAACTGTGAAACAGCTGATCACTCCTTTAATACATATGTACCTTTGTCTCCAAAATTAGTTGCTGTACTAATAGCATATTTGCTCTTAGTACTATTTCATATTTGATATATCAACCAAGTGTCACTGTGGCACTTACCAGCAGTTAACCTTAACTGTCCTCTTGATACAGTCAAGACCATTACTGCCCTATAATTAAATTCTCTTTAACCATATACCTGAGTAAATGTTAATCAACCTTCCCAGTTAATTAGCTGAATTGCAAGACACTTAGTCTCTGAGATCAAATTGGTCAATTTTGCCTTAATTCTATTAATTAGTATGACCTAATTAATTTTTGGAATTTAATAACCTATTTTACAAAGATACCAGGCTTATCCAAGAGTTCTTAATTGTATATTTCCATAGAACTATCCATACAAGAAACCAGGATTTAACATATCAATTTTAATATGTATTGGTGAGTTTATTTGGCCAAACACCCAGGGCAACTGTTGTACATTCACAACTACCAAGATCAGATATTATAAATTCAGAACCTTAATGTAACCCCCCACCCCACCCCCCCCCCCAAAAATAAATGCAGGATTCTAATGTACAATTCGGTATTTCCTGTAAGTCTAACAAATAATAGACAACATGGAAAAATTAATGAATATGAAATTACAGGATTGTCAAATCCAAGAACCAAACTTCAAATCAGAAAAGAGGTGAATTTGAAATAAATATAATTTATGGGCGTCTCAAACAGGAAGTCAAAGGATCTAGAGTGGATTTATGATAATTCTTTTAGGAATCATAGGCATTCTCAAAAATCACCCTATTTCATTTTAGGAGGCTAAAATTTAGATGCTTGATTACAGTAGATTTCAGAAAACATTAATAATAAAATAGAACTATATATTACAATCTATTTTTATCAAGTTACTTTTTCCTTGTTGTGTTGATATTTCATTTTCTGTTAATAATGTGCTTTCATTTAATTGGATAGTTTCACCTCCAGTTGCCTTGGCAATAGGGAATCAAGCCGCCTCCCCAAGACCAGCTGTGATTGCAGAGGCAACTTGATTTCCTATTGCCAAGGCGACTGAAGGTGAACTATCCAATTAAATGCAAGCATATTATCAACAAAAAATGAAACAATCACCACAACAAGGAAAAAGTAACTTGATAAAACTAGATTGAAATATATAATTCTATTTTATTATTAGTATTTTCTGAAATCTACTGTAATCAAGCATCCTTAATAGCAATACAAAAACACATAGTGTAGTAAGCTGATGTTTTCTCCACCTCTCCTATCCTTCCTCAAAAGAAGTTTGTATTGGCCCCTGGAGTACGCCAGGGGCCAAAAAACTTTAAAACAAATCTGCGTCATCAGGAGGGTAGCTCATATACCATTATATGGTTTTGTGCTTGCTATACTAAGTGATTTGGAGTGCAGAATTTTGCATCATTTCCAGTTTAGAAAATTTTAAATTTCACTTAATTTCATGTCTAAACATGGTTATTGAGATTGTATTTTTCATTTGATTTTATGCAGAGTGGAGCTTCTTGATTTGGACTGATTTGTCCTAGTTTCTTACTGTATATTCAATTTGGATTCCAAATCCCACAATTATTATTTAAATTCACTAGTGGCATTCATCAATTATTTGAAATTTGGTTCATGGATTTTACAATCCTGCAATTCCAAAAAACATAGTAAACTTAATGAAAATGGTTGATGGATTTGAACACTTCAAGTCTGATTCCAGCTAATTCATTTTGTCCATTTCAAATATACAGCTCAATTTGAAATTTGCAGATTATCTATGAGTTCCTGCATTTTTAAATATTCAAATAAAAATACAAAGAATTCAATTTAATTAAAAGAAGGCCATCCTGCAAATGTGATTCAAAATTTGGACCAAGGATTTGACAATCCCACATTTTTACGTTTATGCTCTGAATTTAAAGTATGAAAATAAATGAGAGAACCAAAGGTTCATTGTCTTATTCAAAATGGCAATAAAAACCCTGTTCCCTATGAAGAGTTTTATAGTTTTTGTTGAAAATTCATTAATCAATCTCCCAATTGGTTAAAATTCCAAGTGTGGTCTTCTTAATTGCAAGAAAAGCTTGGGCTTCAGACCCAAGATTTTTGAGCCAGCTGGTCTTTCTTCTAGGGGTCCTTGGGAAAAAATAGTGGTGAAAAACATTTTGGACTTGTTATTCTGGGAGTCTTGGATGCTCATTCCCTGGTCACAGGTTAGCTGAGTAGCCTTCTGCTTAGGCCCTGGTGAGTCAAAGATCCAGAATTTTTTCTGGTTGTTATTAAACCATTGTCTGCATGAGGCTTTCAAACCTAAGAGTGATGTACTTGATGCTCAGAACTTTAGGGAAACTCTTCAGACTAAATAGGCCAGAGTGTCAACTGTAAAAACAGCAGACCAATAGCTGGGATTTTGGCTGCAGCTAATGGAAGCCAATCATTAGATCCAGGGTTCAAATTCTTACAAATTCATCATTAAATAAACTACTGGGAATCATATCCATGAAAATTAGCAATAAAAATAGGCCAGCAGCTGACTTGCTCTATGGCTAAGCAGAAACATGGGTGGAGAGTACAGGGTTTGATTCCTGAAGAGAAAGAATTTCTATTGTTTTTTTTACAAATGTTAATCCTGGTACTCACTAGGAATCCAACCTTGGATTAGAAAAAACTGAGCTTGATTTTTTAAGAAGATCTTTATGTGCTATAATTAGAGCTACACTCACTTCACCTGTCTCTTAACTCAGTTTGATGTATTTACATTATATCTGTCAATCTGGGTAGCCTTTCAACTCCTGGATTTTAGCTGTATAGTAAAAATGATCTTGTTTTAAAATAATTTGCTATTACTCACAAACTTACTTCTTTTTATGGATTGAACACCTTTTCTAGACTTTAGAATTAAGGGATTCACAATGCTATATTGAACCTTAGTTGTAAAGTTACACCTCTCTCTTAGGCCCCTACTCCAATTCCTGCCAAATGCTTGGGAATTTCTACCAAGTTTTGTTGGGATATTTATCCAAAAGGTTACTGAAAAGGCTCAATAAAAGCCCTCAAATTAATACTTGTGGAATTATTCTGAAAATTTTCCCACCTAACCCACCCAAGATGCACCCCTGGTTAAATATCACATGCAAAAGCAGCCAGGAGCAGTGGTATTTATGTCCAAAGCAGGTTTATTGATTTTTAGTTGAGTCAGTTTTCCTTTCTGATTCTGTTCATTCAAAAATTTTCAAGATTTTCCCATATTGAGAAATGCACTCATATTTGCTCTTATCATTGGTTGATTAGTTTGGTGACATTTGATCTCCCACCCCAATTCCCCCCCTTAAATGAATGCAAGAGTTGTAAAAGACCTTTCTTCATCATTCTCTAAGATAATAGAGTTCAAAATTTGTTAGTAAAACTGGCCATTTGGTTTTATCTGCTGCCTTGTATGTTCAGTTGATTCCATCCCCTCTTTGGCCTCCCATGAGTTGTTGGTGACAACCATTTGGTTGTTGCCAAAACTATGATTTTTATTATGGTTGAGAGCATGATTTTATCTCTCTTTAGCCTGCCCTTGTCATGTCCAGAATGGGCCAGACAAATCCCTATGTTATATAGATTTGTTGCCCACAATTAAGCAATTATGCAACCAATTGATTGTGTTGCCAATTGCATTAATTGACCTAAAGAAAACTTTAATGCTAAGTGAGGAATAAAATCCTGGTAATAGCCAAACCTGAGGACAATTGGAAACTTTTTCAACGCCAAGCAAAAAGGTTTTTAATTAGCCCACCCCATCTGAGACTGAAAAATTGGGACTTGGGTTGCCAAATGACCCCAAAATCCTCTGCCAGCTTCCCCAGGACAAAACTAGTGCATTGATTCTCTTAACTGACAAATCAGGGCCTGCCAATGGGACCCATCTTGAGAATAACCCTTCAACAGCCAATAAGGAGTTAAAAGTAAGTACAATTGCAGTTTCCCAGCAGGATATAGCTGGAAACACTGGCAACCCTTCCCTTGTTGACATCTTTACCTAATAAACAATTACAGTTTATTCCATTTAACCATTGGAAAATTGCAGGACTTTATTATACTTTTACTACTTTAACCTTGCTTTTCTCCTTCCGCAGAGAATAACCCCAAACTTGACTGCTTCAAAGGAGCATCAGGCAAGATGCACTTGCCCTTGCCCAGACAGAACCAGTTTCTCCTCCTCCTGCCAGGGCTTTTGATCAAATCATAAGCCCTGCCTGCCTTCCACCCTTGAGCCAAAGTTTCCTCTGTACCATTCAGCCCGTCAACCAGATGAGCAAGCTTATTGAGGATTCTCCCTATCTCTCATACAGTTACAGTAAGCTTGGATTTGCCTATGTCCCCCTATTGGGTTTCATTGAACAAGTGATTCCCCATATGGGTGCTTGACAACCCTGGGCCTCTGCTGTGAACTATATGTTGAGGATTGCCCCAGTTGTGTACTGGGAGTTCCAGGCTTACCCCTTGTCCCTGATTGCAGATGAGCCTTATATCATGCCTGGCCATGACAGCCCCCTATTATTAAATTAGTCCTTGAGATGAAGTAACTTGTTTCTTTTCTGAAGATCTAACCCTGGCTAGTTTTAACCTGAGATCTTTTGTTGTGACTGTTATTTGTGCAACAGTTACAGATAAAGAAGAAAAGAAATAAAGGGCACATGCTTTTATTAAAAAAGCTAAAAATTTAATTATACCCAAGCGGCAAGGCACCAGAAGGTAGCACTGAAAATAAAGTATATACAGTTTGGTGTAGGTAAAAATAGTGATGATCCCACTAGGACAGCATATGTGAAATAATACTGATAAAGATGTATAGTGCTTTGTTAAAGGGATTGGCATTAATGGTTGCCCTAATTGGTTGCTTTGTTTGGCTCTTGGGGAAGACATCTAAGAGAACAAGGTGGGGAAACCTTTACTTCAAAAAGTTTAGGTTTGAAGCTAGCCTTGGGGTTAGCCTTCAGGGAAAAATTAAGGGGACATAACTTAATTTCCTGGAAAGATAATAAAGATTTTCCTTTAAAAAAAGGAAATGAACACTTGAAGAGTATAAAATCCAATACAAATGTGGATAAACTTGTATTTATTTAGAGAAGCAATTCTACTTATATAGTCAAATGTGAGCAGGATTGTTCACTAGTTAGACAAGGGGCTGGTTGGGTTTGAATGTGTACCAGGATCAGAATATCCAAGGTGATATGATCCAGAATGTGTGAAGATTGCAGCTGGCCCATTTAAGGAAATGGGGCAGATGTTGAACTCAAAAGTAAAACCAACTGGATCTTTACAAGCATCACAATCTGCAGGCCATATTAAAATAGCATCAATGGCAAGATCCACGACATCAATCAGCATATCCAGCCAGGTTCAGGGCTGATCCATGGAGAGTTGGGCCTGTTGTGATGCTCGCTTAAAAAGTCTATGTACTCATGACAATACAGTCTAAAACTCTCCATAACAGCATTTATAGAACATATCCTTAAACAAAAAATTATATGATATGATAGTAGACCTTTGGGAAAGGTGGTTAAGATAAGGGATGCTTCCATCCAAGGTTCTAGCAATGCACAAGTTGCAAGTGATGTGCTCTTAACTTTCTTCCTCCAGCCTGGTGTTTATATGTAGATAGGCTGGGCCAGTTAAAAAAACCAGCTGCCAGCTGCCTTTAATAGGCACTTGCTAACCTCTTGCACCCAACTGTTGTGGGGATGTGGCCCAAAGTCCAGCTGATATATATTTTAGTTAGTTGAGGGCATGTTTCTGGAATATCTTATAGCGTTTTGATGAGACAGATGTAATTTCTTGAGGCGAGTTCATCTTTAGAAGGTGTATAATTAGACATGAGAAAGGGGCTGCTGTTGATGGTTTTGATGCATGTCTTAGACTTTAACATCTTCAATCACTGTGTAGCTCTGAGGACGCCACCCTCTATCTTGGGGACAGAGCTGGCTTTCTGGGGGTATAAAGGGTAAGCTGGAGAATGGTTTGGGCAATTATATGATGTCCTTGAAAAATGTACTTTTGGTGTGATTGGAAACAAAGATAATAAAAGTGACAACAAGGGTAGTTTTTGGGGAAGCACAGATTGAGAAAGTGTGGATGAGAGGGATTTAATTGGGTGTGAATAAAATTATCTTATTTATTCTTCTCTTGCTGTGATGATAATGGATTGAGCTGATCAGGATTGATGTAAATGGGAGGACGAGAACACATTAAAAGTAGGCGGTGGATTTGCATCAAAGTTGAGGCAGAAACAAGTTGAATACCCAATTCATTTTTTGGTAGAGTCAAGCATAGCCGTGGAAGTCTGTAAAAAAGCGAAATTATGGGGTCTATAGAAACCTGCCAAATATCCAGGATGGTTAAGGTTTAGAAAGCAAATTTACAAGCTGTAGAGAAACCCTTTCAGTGGGCCTAAAAATGATCAGGCCTTTATATCCAACCAAGCAATTAAATCATGGGTATGGGATATTAGCAAGCATTATTTTTCATACAAGTTGGAAAATCTAATAGTTGGAAAGAGTTTAAAAGATTTTACAGAAAGCTTTTAGGGAAAATAGAAACAGATCTTGGGATGTTACAGCAGGGAGCTGGGATGAGCTTCAGGGGACAGTTTCAGAGGAGGCTTGAGGACAAACGATGGAGAATGGAGCAAGAGCTTCTCGAGCATCGATGATCTATTTTCATTAGATAAATATGAGTTGACAACTTACCCTTTGGCTAAGCCCAATAATGTCAATGTGAAGAAGAACAACCTGAGGAACGAATTCCACTTGAAACAGGGCTTTGATAACAGTTGCTATCTTGGAAGCCTCAACAAGCGTAAGTGGTGGTATCTGGGCATTGTCAACGTCCAAGCTAGGATCGAGGTCGATGCAGCGGGCAACATAAGGAAGCAAAAGTGAAGCTACCTCTTTGGCGGTTGTTGGGGATCGAGGGGGCGGGAGTGGAGAGGAGATTTCCAATGGACGAGAAATGCACGTGACGTTATAACCCTGACCCTGGTGGCAGCGAAGCTCGTAAGTGCCTGGCTTCCAAGGAAGCCGAGTGCCTGAAAATGTGAGTGTCACGTAATACCCATGACCATCCTCCTTTGGCTGGTATTCAGAATAGAAATGCTCTTCGCCCTCACTGCGTTCAGGGGGGGTCTCATCATCCTCATCTGTCTCTTGAGGGAGCTCCATGTGATTTTGAGAAGGCGGAAGGGTGAAGAGGTAGCGTCCTTTAGAAGCAACGGTAGTAACGGACTTGGAGGGATTGCTGATGACAGGATAAATGCCAACCCAATCCCATCTACGCCCCGCAGGTACAGCTACCTGGACGCGGATGGGTTGTCCCATTTGGAAGCGAGCGGGTTCTGCCTCGGGAAGCCCCAATAGCAAGAGACAATAGCCAGAGGTGGCTTCTGGAGAGAAGCTACCTTCAACAAGGTCTTGGATGAGTCGATTGCGTGTCTCGGCCAGTTTGATTTTGGATGAAGAGAGAATGCCGTTTGTTTCACTAACAATGCTAGGAATGCGTGCTGTGGCACCACCAAAGGCGCCATCAAGTCTCTGGCCAACCAGATCGACTAAGACCTCAGCTCTCTTAATGGCATCCAAGGCACGGGCACCGGCCAGGCTTGCCGTAAGAGAGCGTGCGGCACCTCTGACGGTTTTTGATACCCCTGCTTCTTTACGAAGTCGACTGCCATATCGGCTCTGCATGTGGGGTGCTTCGACTCCGTAATGGAAGACCAAGTACGCCAAGTGTGAAGCTAAAGCAAGAAAAAATATGCTGCGGCTGGCGGACATCAGGGCTATCCCGTATAAAGCAGCCTGGCCAAGTATGTTCTCAGGATTGTTGAGATAGCGATAGATGCCGGTGTAGCGAAGCGCTGCAGGTTTCGGGTCAAGGAAAAAATCGCCATAGAACCAGCCAAAGCCACCAACAACTTCCAGAATAGATGTGGTAGTCCAAACATGAAGCGCTACGAGCAGTATCCCAAACGTGTGGCGCATAGCCATGCCGCCTATTGCCCAGCTGCTTGTGCTCTGGTAGTAGTAGGCAGCTGCACCCAAGAAACTAATGTAACTCATAATGGAAACAATGCTGTAGATCTGACGCCAGTTCAGAAATGCTTCCTCGGATGTGCCTCCCGTCTTGATGAAGTGTCGCGTCCACGCCTTGCCGATAGATTGGGGTTGCAGCACAAGAAATCCTAAGCCCAGAGTTTGGATCAGCCGCCACATGAGAGCATGGCCAAGCACCAAAATCCCCAGAAACCTTTGGGAGACAAACAAGCGTGCCTGCAAAATGCTGAGCAGGGGCAAGACGATACCGTATCCCATCACCACAACCCCAAGGAAGCCAGTTGCGCGATGGAGATCTGGACGATCAAACAACGCTAGATTGCGCGGGTGGTAGACGCTGTGAACATCAGGAGTGGCAGGCGGTGCATTGTCGGAAGGGTAAGTTTTTTCAATATGTGGATTCTCCACCACGACAAGAAACAGGAATTGGGCGGCGTGGGCCAACAGCGAAACGTAAAACACTGTGGTATTACCCGTCAGTAACGAGATGCCATAGTAGCCCGCGTAGCCTACAGAGTACATGGGATGGGGTGCCAACTCAAACACACCATCGAATGTTAAGGACTGCTCGATCAAAAAGAAGAAATCACCCCAATACCAAGCAAAATCTTTCACAACCCGTAAAGCATCTATCTTCACTGCTACATTAAAGGCAATTAGCATCCCAGCCACCAAAAACCGCAACACATTCTCCCACCAGGCCCATTCACTGTGTAGCTGGAAATGAGAAAGAGCGAATAACAGGTAGCACCCAAAGTCATTGGCCAAAATCAAGTCAACTAGCTCCCGGAATATGAGCCACGCATTGAACTCGGGTGGCATGGCATCAAAGTCATAGTCTGTATGCATGGCCCCACTCAGCTGGCTTTTGATCCACTTTCCCCGGGGGCTCTTGTCGTCGAGCCAACCTCCACGCATCAGTGCTTTGACGACATGGCTTCGATTGGACTGCTTTTGGAGAAGGTATCCTAGGAAACCGTTGTAGCCCATCCGCCATAAAATAAACAGACCCAAAAAAAAGTAGCGCCGGAAGTTGCTGGAGAGAGCAAAGAATAAAGCTATTTCGGCCCCCAGAATTGCCAATGTCATGTATGCAATGAGAGTGCGTCTCCGTGTAGTGAAGAAAAGATTAGTGATCATATCCGAGGTTTTGGGCACTGGGAACACTAAACTATACATTATTTGTCTGATTCAAATAAGGTTTCCGATCGGAACCTTGGTTTATGTCATTGAAACAAACCAGGCCGATGTATCGGTTAAATAAACGCGAAATGAAACTGCTTTAAAAATTTCTGGGCAAGCAACACTAATCCTAGCCTCAAGTGTGCACGGAACATTTTACCAAGCTATTTAGCTAAATTAAAGTACTTAAACTTCAATTATATTTCTTAAAAATAAGTATAAAGGCAATGATATATCTTCCTTATACGCTAATTAGCTCAAAGTCTTCAGAGCTCGATAGTTTAAATAAACTTTCTTAAAAAGTGGCTGGCTTAGTATTACCTTTCCCATCTGCTGTCTTTCCGAGTAACACCGAATGATCATTTTTAGAGTCTTTAGTGGCTTTTAGAAGCAGAGAGGGATTTTCCTTCTCAAAAGAGTGAACTGCCGCCATGGGATGCCTGTGAAAGTAGTTAGCACTTTTAATAGGGAAGAGTTACTTTAAAACTAATGATCTAATCTGGAAAAGTGATGCACAAAACGCTGCCTAGATTATTGACACTTGGTATAGCTGTTTTCAAGAAAATTGTATCTAAACTTTATGATTTATGTTTAATTGTTTATCTAGTCTGGTATTTACGCTGGGCTTTGGGTACAAGAAAACCGCGATATATGTACCTAGTCTTCATACTTGCCAGTTATACAGCCATATCTGACCCCTGGCCCAGAAGAGAATTTCGGTCCATAGACAAAATGAGCCAATTAAGCCCTCGGGAAAGCGTGACCTGGAAGTTTTGCTGGCTTTCATTTGTCTGTCAACAAAGCTTGCTACATTTAATCAACTAGCTAGTACAGCACCACATCGACTGCACTGTCAGTCATGAATTGGGTTCCCAGTAGGGTTCATTGGTTTATCATATCTTTGAAAAAAGAAATTTTGATCTAGACTTTATATTCGATGTGGTGAAAATAATGATGCTGATTTCAGGATTGGATTTGCCACTGCGTTGAAAAGCATACTTTTATTAAGTGGAGCTAAGGGAACATTAGATTCGACACGTGTCAATTATAAATCAATATATATAAAAGCGAGTGTGCCTGTCTGTAGTGTTGCCTCGAGTGGGCTCAAGCCATAAGGGATTTAACTGAATCATTTCTTTTTAAATTTGAAATATAAAGTCGTTTGCCAAGCCAAAAGCTTGATCTGGCTTATCTTTGTATACAATCCCTTACGCACATCCTTGAAAGTATGAATGTTTGATTTGGTTGAGTGACCTAAATTATGTAGTGAGAATATAAGTCACTCATTTTTTAATAAATATTTCTTTAATTGTATGATTTTTAAATCGTGATTTACCCATGCAACATTATCAAAGAGGCCTATCTATGAAGATTACCCAACTTAGAATGTGTGGATCAAAATTGTAAGAGAAGCAACTGATGGTTTGACATACTTTTGTATGACTGTTTTTTTAAACTCTGCTGAGGATTGAATTGACGACAAAAGAAAGCTTGGTAAATTTAAAGAGATATAAATTCAATTATAAATATAATTTTAAATAAGAGATGATTGGCTTTTTATTTCGAATTGATTTATTCTCAAGTGAAATAAGGGAATATTCCACTCATTCATCACCTGATCCAAGTTGCTACAGATTGTTTCAGAGCTAACCTTGCTTGTCACAGCATCATCCTAATAAAAATGTCAGTGAGTAAACTAGTATAATAACAATTAAGGAGCACTATAATGATTTGCATAATATTTGGAGTAGCTAGATGAATTATTTAGCTAATTAAGATCAAAATGGTACTAAACATGATAGCTCTAGCTACTCCAGATTCTCAGATATATAGTGAAGTGCTGAAATTTGGCTTGTCATAATCAAAGGCCTGGACTCAATTTGATACATCTAAATTCACACTTGGTACATAAAAAACCTAAAAGTAGCATATCTCAATGAATACTAAGCTGATCTTAATGTTCAAAAGCTTTTAATGCTACAATTCAGCTCTATATTTTGATATAATTTAGAAAGCAAAAAAAATTAAATTTTATTCTAGCTTGGCTAAACTTAACAGTAATGATATATTCGTTTTGGAATTTTATTTATAGTTTATTTATACTAGGAATATGTAATCTTAATTTCAAATAAATATAATTGAAATTGTTTTAAGAAGTTTTTAAAAAAAGCTTTTAAAAAAGAAATTTAATTAAACATATGATAAGTAATCCCTGCTTAAAAATCCAATAAAATATATTGGATCGATTTATTAAATCCAATTTTAGATCTGTCCTTGGACGGTGAACCACTAGTTAGCATTATAAATCCACCTATTTTTCCCATGACGATCTTATATAGGCTGGGAAGGTCACAGCACTTTAATATTGACTTGTTTAAAATATCTTTTTGAAACGAGCCATAACTTTCCCAGCCCAAACAGACGAAACCTAGATGACCCAGGTTTCTGGGCGAGCTTTAGACAGGAGCTGCCAGACAATTTGACCATCCACTAGTGACAGTCTAGCCCATCTCATGAAAAATAGATATATGATCATCAAGTCGGATAGAAAGTAGGCTTCAAATATTTATTTAGCAAGCTAATCAGGGGCGGTTGACGAGATTGGACTTAAAAGGCAACCAGTGGAGCTCAGGAAGGGGATCTCCGACCCCTGATCATCAACCTGTGACAATAAACCTAAATTGGTAATCATTTGAGGCTGTAAAGATCACCAACTACCAGATTCCACAAGGATAAGGTTAGAAAGCCTGTGAGTAGTTGGGTTCTGGCATATCCTGACCGATCCATGGATAGGGGACTGTTTCATTAACTTGCTGGGAACATTATGTGCAGGGAGTGGTTCCAGTACATTGGTTTTGAATAGGGTAGGGACGGGAACAGCAATTGTGCAAATACAGTGTCACAAAACTATTTTTTGGATGCTTTGGATTGGTTCACAAAACAATCCATGTGATTTTGTGTCACAACTTTTGGAGTAGGTCACAATTTGTGCCTCACTCCATTGTGTAGATCACAAAACATAAAAGGAAGGCGGTTTTCAAATATAAAACAGATGATTTCATTTTGTGAAGGGGCACATGATGTAAAATTAGAATGGTTCTCAAGGGTGAAACATATGTTGTCATTTTGTGCAAGGCACAAGATGTAAAATTAGAGCCTGTTCAGTTGTGGGACTTTATTTTTTAGATTGAATTCATTAAAGCTTTACCTGTCATTATCTCACAATGATAGATCTGATTGTACCACAGTTTACTTTAGATAATTATATTAAAACACCAATCAAAATATTATAAATATCTACTTCAATTGAAAGTAATAGCTTGCATACTTATGATTGGACACAACACAAAACCACATGAGATTGTGCTTGGTCACATCACAATTCATGTAGATTTGTTTTATGACTTTATGAGCAGGGCACAAAATGTGGCAGTTGAAATTGTGTACTGCTCCCTAAAAACACAAAACAAATCTGCATGAATTGTGATGTGACATGAAGGTCACAAAATGAAGTGTGCTCAACTGACAAAGTCACAAAACTAATTGTGCACAAAGCTTGGTCACAAAATCAATTGTGTAGATTTTGATGCCTGTCCCAACCCTAGTTTTGAACCCATGGCCTGACAAATGTATCCAGGAAGATATGTTTATGGGAGGGATGATTTCTGCCAAACCCCTGCAAACCTGGTCTGTGCCAGATGCTCCATCCAATAGTATGATGAATTAAATCAACACCCTTCAATAGTAAATAAATAAGTAAAATAAAGATATATCATTTGTAATAGTTTTTAGTAAAGTAGTTTTCAAAGCTATGGTGTTAAGCAAAAATACTTCAGATTTAAAAAAAAGGGATTCAGGTTTAAGCAAACTCTAAGCTGGGCAAGATTCAGAGATCAAATAATTTAAGTATTTTTGGTAAACTGATGAAATGACAAACAAGAAAAATAATATCACTAACACCAAACACAAAATTCTATTAACCATCAAACAATGTAGTTCAAACTACAAACAAAATGACCTGACACAGAAAGTGAAATATATTGATGCTGTTCCAGAATATATTATAATTCTATCAGGATTCAGATGAGGCACCAATGAAAGGGTTAAAATGAAACAAAAATAGAGCAACCTAGAAGCAAGATTTCACAAACATAAAAAATGAAGTAACACAAGATGTGAAGTATGTGCATCCTAAAATAGAAAAAAAACATTTTGGCAGCCAATCAACAGTTATCAAATTTGGGACGGAGACATTTTATTGATTTTCAAGGCTCTTTATTTTTGTTTAAAGGTTTGAGAACTGTCCAAATATGGAATGTTGATTACAATAAAAAAATATAAAATTTTAAACTTCTACTTTTAGTAATTTTATCCTAGGTTTTTTACAATGGTTTTTACTAGCAACATTTTTGACAGCATCAGTAACCAAGCCAGCAGCAGCCAAGCCAGCTTCAATGAAGGCAAGACTCAGAACATGGAGGCACCCTTTTACACCCAAGCCTTTGAGGCAGGTAACAAGGAAGCTGACCTGTACCTGACCCCTATGGCTTTAACTTGCTCAGTAGTCACTTAGTGTCTAGCTCTGCCCCTGCTCCTGTACCCACCCCTGCACAAGCTGCCCATCAACCAATCAATCAGGATGGTAATCTTGATTTGGAACAACTTCCCACCAGCAGTCAATCTGCTATCCCCTCAGCTAATCAGGCTCTAGCTTCTGCATGCCCAGCGCCCCAAGCGACAAATCATCACTGCCTAAATTTTCCAGGAAATTGTGGCACTGAATCTGCAGGGTCTGTCCTGGGACTAGATTGCCACCCAATTGCAATTTACCCAAGCTATCATCATGAGAAAATTCAATAGTGTTGAGGATCTGAATGTACAAGTATTCTGGATACTGCCAACCCACTTAACATCCAGTCATCACCCAATTTGGTGCATTTCCAATATACAGTTCGACATGTCAGAAATGGCAACCAAGCAATATCACATGACTGTCCAAGTATTCAATGACTTGAACCCATCCAGCACATGACCAACCTCTAGGTTCAATCTAATTAAATCCCCGCCACAGCTAAAGCTATATAAGTCTAAAGTATTATTCAATAAAAGATACTTCTCTTTTTTCTCAATTCCATATTTGAAGCTTTCCTGAAAGGCGCTCCTCATCACTGGTAGCAGCTACAGTTTTTTGACCACGCCCATGAAAGAGAAAATGACTGACCAAAACCCGCCCATCTTTGATCACGTACTCAACCAGGCCACATCACAGGAGACCTGGAAAACGTACTTCTGCGCCCACAATATCAACAAATATATACCTAGTGGATGCACCATATTGGAAGGTCTGGTCATGTCCAAAGCATGCCCAAGATAATTTAATACAGTTGCTCTCTTCAACCACAAACAAACACACAACTGCCTACCACAGGCGAAGGTACCAATACCAAATACATTGGTATCAACAAGTTCTTTGATAAAAACAAAGAAAACATCATCAACTGGCTAGACCACTCAGCCAATAAACTCTGTGCCAGTCACATTCCCCATGAAAAATGGGTCCAGGAAGCCAGCAAGTGCCTGTACAAGGCTGCAGCTAAATGGTTTGCCACCTGGATTGGCTCATAAACTGACAACCAGCTTGACAACTGGGAAGAGTTCAAAGCGCACATCACACACAATTTCCACATCACCAA
Source organism: Entomophthora muscae (assembly GCA_014839935.2). NCBI lineage: Eukaryota > Fungi > Entomophthoromycota > Entomophthoromycetes > Entomophthorales > Entomophthoraceae > Entomophthora > Entomophthora muscae. The sequence goes on from QTSX02003716.1 coordinate 146,723, forward strand.
ATCCATCCAAGACATTGCAATGCAGCTCAGTGACCTTCCTCAAAAGACCACTATCACAGCTTACACCAATGAATTTGAAGAAATACACTGCAAAATCCAAAACCCAGCGCAAGCTGACAATGTACATACCAGAGCCTAATTTATCAACAGAATGAAACCCTCTGTTGCTGCCCTCATCCTCCCAGAGGCCAACACCTCCATGCCTGCGCTCATTGCAGAAGCCAAACATGCAGAAAAATGCGCTAACATGAAATATGCTGCATGCATCAGCAACTACTCCTCAAACGGCAATGGCAGAGAAAACTCCAATGGCAACACACGCCAAAACACCAATCATAGCAACAGCAACTCCAATTGCAACAATGTCAATCACAGCCAAAGTGCAAACCACTCCTGTCCCAAGAAAGAGGACACCACCAAAGTTAACAATACTGAGACAGCAACCAACTATGAATCTGACCTCATATTCTCTGACCTCAAAGGTCTTGAAACAGAGAAACAGGGAAAAGAGGAGGGAGAACAGGATTAAGTGCCCCAGTCTCCCCCCAAATTGACAAGAAACTGTACCAAGGCACAAACTTTGCTGCTCGCATCTCATGTGTCCCGCAATCCTCCATTTTTATGAACATTAAAATTAAAGATTGCTAACAACTTCTTGTCTACTAATGCACTTAAAAATCACATACACATAAAATTTTATTTGACTCTGGTGCAACACACACCATGGTTAGCAAACCATTTGTAACCAAGTACAAAATACCAGTTTTCAAATCCAACTTCAAATACACCAGAATGGCAGACAAATCAAAGGTTCTACTTGAAGGCAAAGCAACTTCCTTCAGAATCAACCTCCAAGGCATACAAACGTCCATCAAAGGACTTGTAATAACAACATAAACTATAAAATTGTAGCAGGCATGGACTGGTTCACCTGATTGAACCCCAGTGTATGTTGGAAAACAAAAACCATGACCATCAAACACATTGTAGTCAATTTTCAATATCCTCAAAGAACCCAACAATCTCATTCTAAGAGACACAGTATTTGTCCAATTCATAAATCAAGATAACTCAGAATGTCTAACCAAAGACAGTACCCTCCACATAATGAGGTACATCAAATTCAATAACATACAAATAACCAAAATCCAATGCCCAGAACTTGCAGCACTCCTAAAAAAATATGCTCATGTATTTAAGGAAGAGCTCACAGAGTTACCCCCCAAACAGGAGGTCAAACATGGCATTGACCTGTATAAAGCCATGCCTAAACCTGCACCTCTCTACAGACTCTCCCCCCACGGAGACCCAAACCCTCAAGACCTATATTGAGGACAACCTAGCCAAAGGATTCATTTGTCTTTCTAAATCCCTGTGAGGGCAGTAGTGTTCTTTGTAAAGAAAAAGGAAGGCACTCTTTTCCTAGTAACTGACTACAGAGCACTAAATGCAAGCACAGTAAAAAATAAATATCCCCTCTCACTCATAGAGGATCTATTTGCAAGCCTCTCCAGAGCCAAATTTTTCTCCAAGATTGACCTCACCTCAGGTTATAACCAAGTTGAAGTAAAAGAAAAACCATACCAAAAACTGAGTTCCATACATAATTTGGATCTTTTGAATGTAGGGTAATAAACTTTGGGATGACCAACGCTCCCACAACGTTTGTCACTATGATGAACCAAGTGCTAAATGGCCTCTCAGATACATTATGCTATCCCAACAATATCATTATATTCTCAAAAAAAAGAGGAACACCTCACACACGTCTGAAAGACACTCAATTGACTTGCAAAGCACAAACTTTACGCCAAACCTAGTAAGTTCTAATTTATGGAAAAGGAACCCTTGTTCTTGGGCCACATTGTCTCTGACAGTGGCATCAAAGCAGACCCAGACAAAATTAAAGCCATAAATAACATGCAATGTCTCACCTCCATTAAACAAGTTAGATGCTTTCTTGAAATGGTAGCTTACCTAAGGAAATACATCAAAGTCTGCAGAAAGCTCACCGCACCAATCAATGACTTAACCAAGGGTAATGCCAAAAAAATTCATCTAGACATCAAAATGCGACAATAATTTTCAAATATTGAAACAAGCTTTTATTGAAGCACCAATCTTGTAATACCCTAATAACAATGGGTGCTAAAAGCTTGAGTCAGATGCCAGTGACACTACCATTGGTGCAGTCCCACGCATCCGCCAGCCAGGGCAGCAAGACTTCCTTCCAGTATGTTACAAAAGTAGAAAACTGATCAACACTGAGCAGAGGTACCCAATACACAATAAGGAATCACTAGCAATATATCACACATGCAAGAAATGGAGATGTTATTTAGAAGGACATTTAAACGTCTGAGTACTAACTGATCATAAATCCTTAATCTATTTTAAAACTCAGAACACACTTGCCCGGCGACAAGCCAAATGGATGTCCCTGCTGGAACAGCTCAATCAGGACATCCAGTATAAAAGGGGGGCAGAGCTGGTAACGTCTGATGCTCTCTCTAGACTATGATAGCCAAGAGAGGATCATCCTGACCATCTGGACCCTGACTGGCCCAACCTATATAAAACTGAGTATAAGACAAAAGGGAAAAATCCCTCTACACACCAACTAACCAATGATACATTAGTATGAAATGAAAAATATTTTCATGTATCAAATGGCACTGTATACCAAATCATATAAATAAACATGTCCCCTACATCCCACTTGCACAAAGAGTTGACATCGTCCTAAGACATCACCGTCTACTAGGACACACAAAGGCTATCAATCTATACCTCACATTAAAAGAGATAGTATGGTGGCCCAATCTTAAACAAGACATAATTGATGTTCTGAAAAATTTCACAGTGTGTGAGAAATACACCAGCACCAAGGCTCCTCAGCCAACAGTTAACCCAGTACCTGACCCTGAACCATTCAAGGTTGGGAGACTGGAAGTAGTGTGCCCCTTCCCAGAAACTAAGACAAATCAACTTTTTATAATTGTAACATTGGCTTTGCTACACGCTGGCCTATCTGCTGGGCAGCAAAGAATCACAAAGAAGAAACAATAAACCATTTCATTAACAAAGCAATAATAGTTGAACATGTAAATCCAGACTACATCATAACTAATGGAGCAACAGAGTTATCAGGTCATGTAGTAAACAACAACCTAAAAGCAAAGAAATCCAACATTCCACAACCTCACCCTAAGACCACAGGCCAATGAAAGAGTAGAATGCCTAAACAGCAGCCTTATCAGAACCTTTGAGAAAATAATGGATGGCAAATCCAAATACACATGGCCACTATACGTGAAACATGCATTATTAGTATCCTGGGTCCACACCAATCAAGGGACAGGCTACTCATCATTTGAACTGACAGAAAGATAAAAACCAGAGATAGTTACCTGCAACAAACAACCATACATGAAAATCTCCCAGGAAACCTCCCACAGCAGAACAAGTATCAACTCTACAACACATATGCCTCAAAGCTAAAATAGCAGAAACAAAAAGGCTCAAAGCACAAAAAGAAACCTCTAAAGAGGAACCACTCCCCATCAACTCCCCCGTCTGGGTGCTGGCTGGGAGGGAAAGAAGCTAGACTCAGTACAAAGGGCACCAGGAAGAATCATCAAGTTTAGACCAGACAGCAACACCTACCTGGTTAAGTTCCAGGGCGCCAAAGAGCCCATCACCAAGAAGTACCACAGATCCCGCCTTTGCCTTAGCAAAGGAGAACACTCGACCCAACTGGTACCAACTAGCAAACAACTCCAGGAACATCAGGTGACAGCCGTCAAGACAAAGCCTCCTCCTGATGTACCAGAGTAACCCCTTAAGGGGGGTGTCAAGGATCCAGATGTACAAGTATTCTGGCTACCACCAACCTACTTAACATCCAGTCATCACCCAATTTGGTGCATTTCCAATATACAGTTTAACATGCCAGAAATGGCAACAAAGCAATATCACATGACTGTCCATGTATCCAGCAACTCAAACCAATCCTGCACATGACCAACCCCTAGGTCCAATCCAATTAAATCTCTGCCACAGCTGAAGCTATATAAGTCTAAAGTATTATCTAATAAAATATACTTTTCTTCTTTCCTAATTCCATATTTGAAGCTTTCCCAAAAGGCGCTTTTCAGAAAGAGAAAGAGTTTCTCTAGGAGAGCTTACAGATTTTTTTGGGAGCCATACCAGACTCAGAAAGAAAGATTTATACCAAGCTTATGGTTCATGCAGCAGGTTAAAAGATATTTATTGGTAAACGGTTGAAAGAGCTTCCACACCTCAAAGTACAGCATAGTTTCCTTTGTGCCAAGCTTCCTTACCTGAAGTATGGCACCCCAACCTAGCTGGATCCTGGCCCAGGACACACCTTGTTGGCCTCTAAGCAGCAGCAGGCGCAACACAATAGGGTCACAGCAGATAAGTTTTTAGGATTCTGAAGTTTATCTTAATTTAGATGGCCAGCTTGGATCTTCTGGAACTTTGGTTTCCTGAGCTTGGAGATCCAACTTTTTCTGACAGAATGTGGGTGGCTGCTTTTTTTTGAAGCTTCAAATTGATGCCTCTTGCCAACTTCAAAGTTTACAATGTAGTACTGGATCCTCTTCCCACTTCTGATATTATTATTTCCCCTAAAAAGAAAATATCAGTTGGTAGTATTTGTTCAGAATCACCTGAAATTGTTGATTTTCATCAACAATGTCAACTCCTGTCAGGAGGAACGGAAATTGAACCTGAGACATTTCCTGACAACAAAAGCTGCCTAAAGAAGGTTAGTAGAGATTCAATTTGCACCGTCAGTTACCTGGAAGGTTACACAGCCAATCAGAAGCTTTGAAAATGAATTCTATTAATTATTCAATGGATAAAACTTTTAATTGAGCGCTTAGCCTGCCAAGCTCTGTAGTTCTTGGCTCCAGTCCCTCTGGGAACATCTTGGGCCTCAGCTCTGGCCCCAGGACATGTGGGGCCAGATGCATCAATCTCCAAGGGTTGTTGCAACCCTTGGGGATAAATCAGGGGCCCAATTGAAATAACTGATTTATCAGTTAAAGTTAAACTTTAAACTGCTTCCCCTTTCTTCCTGGCCAAACCACCCTGAATTCCCCTTACTTTTAACTGCAAATCCTTCCTACCAGATGCTATATAAGCCTGGTAGAGTTACCTTTTACATTGTTTCAGTTAGTAAAGTATTTTCCTAAACCAACTTGACATCTACTTGCTCTTGCTTCTCCTTGACTCTAGTAGCCATGAGCTTACCCAAGCTCTCCCAATGAGAGCCATTTGGATATAAATGGTTGGCTTGGTTACTCCTGGTCCAGGCCTTTTCAGCCAGCATCTTGCTAGAAACTAGAGTGGATTCTAGTTCCTCCACTACCCCTCAGTATCTTGATAAGTCTTGGCGCTGTGTGATACCAGGCATCTGGTACACTGCCACCCCCTTGTCCCCAGGTTCTCCTGTTACGGAGAAACAGTGTATATTTATGGACAACACCAAGGCTCTGATACTTACACTGATCCATCCCTTGACTTTGGCCTTTTTGCTCAGCTACCGGGGAGCCAACTTCTTCCTTGGCAGATTCAATCCTCTCTTGGGGAGATATTTCACATGGGAATGGCCTTCATCCCCATTGGCACATTGGTTACCGGTTTGAATCCCTCTGCGTAATACACCATATTGGTGATATGTTTCTGAGCAGAGGGGTTCCTGACAGCTTTATTATAAAGCAGCCATGGGAGCTGATCAGCTACAGCCATAATTGAGACCCTTTATGAGTATGGCATGTTTTGAGGTCAGAAATACTGCCTGATTTTGATAAAATATCTCATCTAGATAGTTGCATGCTGGCACTGGGACCAAGGTGGGTTAAGCTCTGTAGCCAATGATTGGAGGCTTATCTAATTGGATTGATCCCTTGCTTTTGCTGAAGATTCTCATTGTAAGTTTGATTAGCTTGATGAGCCTGATCTTGGTTCTGGTTAGATAGGTTGGCGGTGCGGCTTGGTGCTGGATCTTGTCACAGTAGGTTCTATCATGCCAAAAATTGTCTGGCCAAGTAGAAAGGCTCAAAAAGCCAGAAACCCTTTAACAAAATTGACCAAATTAACGGATCTAAATCAAACAGTTGATTGAAAATGGGTTACGGCTGCTCCAGTCTGCCAGCTGAAACTGATTCCTTCTTGCAAATTGACGTTGATAAATTGACATAATTTGAGAGTCACCCAATATGAGCTTATTAATCAGCATGGTCATCAGAAATTGATCACTCAAGGGTTTTTTGCAACCTGGACCAGATACTTACTTGACAATGTAGAAGGAATAGGAGCCCAGGATCCAGGTGGTATTGCTTAGTCAATTTTGATATATATTGAATAGTTTTCACTGTTTTAACTCTAAGAGTTGAGTCCTCCCAAAAATTTACTCAACAAAAATCAAATATCCCTTGGTCTAATTTACTTTTGAAAATGCATCCTGTAGTCAGATTGTTGCGCTACGTTTCCTACGATCTGATTCTAAGCCGAATCATTGCTGGAAGATGGGGCCCTGTAGTTGGAACTTTGTTGTTGGCACCTCCCAATGTTAATTCAATGTCTGCCAATCTTAGAGTGGTCCCCCCTGTCTTTGAAAATGAAAATCATGTTGCATCTTAATGTCCTGAACTTTATTCTGAAGATTCTCTGATGCTTTCACAGGCTATTTATCTTGGGCTACTTTGGTTAGGATTAATTATTTTACTTAATACTAGTATCTCATTTGGAAATTTTACAAAACAGAATCTGAAGCTGTGTTGGTGGTTAATCATTAACTCTATGTGGATTTGGGTGGTAATTCCCCATCACTTAGAGACAGCTTCTTACTATCCCGCGATTTCCGTCATAGATCTAGTCTGATCTTGGAACGGAGCTAGGATCCCCAGCTTTGGCTATTTCTGTCAGTGTAGGCATTAGCCCAATCAGATTGGGTTGGTTGGCAACCACTTCTGAGTCTGGTTTGGTTAAATGGAGCTGGTTAAAGTCCTGTGGGGTTTATATATGGCAGCGGCGGATATGAACCAAGGGCTGCTCTATAAAAAAGCAGCCATCTGTCTCAGATCTGGAAACAATCCTGGAAACTGTAGCCAGTACAATTTCCCAGAACCATAGCCATACACATCTACAGATGGATGTTTTTTTGGATTTTTTTTGAAATAAAAATTATATGTTTTTTCTTTCAAATTTAAAAATAAAAGAGGTAAGAATTTGGATTTGACTTTTAATCAAGAATAAAATTTCATTAAAAAATATATAGAATCTGGCTCGTCCGGAAAAAGGAAAGACATCTTTGGCCGTTTTTAAAATTTTGGATTCCCCTAGGTAAGAGGAATCCGAAGTCCAAAACCGCACCAGATGAGATGCACTGATTACAGTAAATACTGTAAAAGGCGCATTTTTAATCTGCCATAGCCCTAAATACGATGCTTATAGGAAATCCTATAATCGACCCATTTTTAATCTGCCGCAGCCCTGGGCATATGTATATGGTTATGGGTAATCACGGGATTAAACGAATCCACTATTTCCATACCTCAGAAGGCCTAAAGTTGCACTATTTCCGATGAGAATCTGAAGCTCAGTTATGGAAAATTAATTAAGCTGATACTTTTAAGATTTAAGCTTTGATTTTTAATTTAAAATAAAAATAAATGCCTTTTCGTTATTGGTATAAGAATGAGGGTTGGGCAGTATAGGACTTTTAAACTTTCGAATCCGATGTGAGTCTACCTCGGCCAGCATAATAACCTAGTGACGATCGATAGTCGTTTCGATCCATAGTTTTTAATATAAAATTTATCTTCCGGGTGATGGAAACATATTGGGATTTGTATAGATATAAAGTTCTAGTTGGCTGACTCGAATAGCTTGTCGATATCCGCTTGGAAGTGATCCTGGATGACTCTACGGTTTAGCTTCTGGGATGGCGTAAGCAGCTTCGATTCGGCCGTAAACTCTTCCGGGGAGAGGAAGATGGCAGCCAGCTTCTCAGAAGGGTTGAGCTTGAGATTGCTTGCTTCTGCCATGCAAGATCGGAACACCTCCTGGGTGAATTGTGCATTTCCGGATACATGGCTTAAATCGCGTGGTGGAGTCAGACCATTGGCTTTGGCGTAGTTGACCAGGGCAGGAAGATTGGGTAGGACAATAGCAACAGGGCGACGAAGGAAGCTGTTGGCAAATATACAGATGGATTGGACGTAGACGCAGTTGCGGTAGACAGACTCCAACTTCTCAATGGCAATGTATTCGCCGTTGCTCAGCTTGACAAGGTTCTTGCGACGATCAATGATAGATAGGCAGCCATCATCGTCGATGCGCACGATATCGCCTGTGCGTAGCCAGTTGCCGTCGGCTTCGATGGCCTCTGCTGTTGCCTCGGGGTTCTTGAAGTAGCCGCTGGTAACACTGGGACCACGCACCCACAGCTCGCCAACACTTTCTTTCGCAAAGTAGCCAGCATCAGGAACATCCACAAGTTTGATATCAAAAGCTGGATTGATCTGGCCCACAGAGGTGCGAGGCATGTCTGAATCACAATGGACTAATGACCCCATCCCACACATCTCTGTCATGCCATATGCTTGGTAAACAGGAAACATGGTAGTTTCAAAGAAGCTAGATACCTCGGAAGAAAGAGGGGCACCGCCACATACGCCCATGCGGAGGCGACCACCGGTTGCTGCGGCCAGCTTGTTGAAAACCATTTGATCTAGCCATCCTGTAGGTAGGCCAATCTCCTTGAAGAAGTTCTTGGCGGCCATGGCCACATAAAACACCGTACGCATGATAGGATTGGCTCCATCCACTTTGTTCAAGATGTCCTTGCGAATGGTGTCGAACACCTGAGGGACACCAGGAAGAAGGGTCGGCTGCAATGCTGCCAAGTCACCACGACAGTTGCGCACACTAGAGTCCATCAGCGTACGCGGAGTCGCAAAGCCAACACGTATGCCACTCGAGACAGCATAAGTATTCAGGATAAATGCCAAGATATGGGCGAGGGGCAAGAAAGAGATGATGACATCGCTCTGGAAAATCATGCCGTGGGTCAACTTGCGAATACCGGCAACGTGAGCCACTAACTGCGAGTGCTTCAACATGGCCCCTTTGGGAGGCCCAGTTGATCCAGAAGTATACATGATGACGGCCAAGTCATCGGGTTTTGGTGGGTCGGGGCTTGTGGGGTTATCCCGTCCCAGGTCCAAGAGCTCGTCCCAGGAATAGCACTTGTAGTCCGGGAACTCGCTTTTTAAATCCATGCCCGTGGGAAGATTCCCCGTGTAGATAACGTTTTTAAGGTGAGAGGTCTTCCCACACAGACGGCGCAGAATGGGGAGCTGCTCAGCCGATAAATAAAGCGCAGGGCTCTCGCACTGGTTTAAACTATGAAGCAGGCCCTCTTCGCCTAGGGTATCGTAGACGGTGGCCACTACAACGCGACGGAAGGACATGGCTAAGAGGTTAGATTTATCAAGAACAGTACTTACCGTAAGCCAGTGAGATCCACTTGCATGTTGAAGGAGCATAGAAGGTGGCCTTGTCCTGGGGCTTGAGCCCAATGTGATGCAACGCACTCGACAGCTGCACAAGTACTTCGTCGAGCTCTGAAAACGTCATCCAGCGGTATTCACTCAGCTGGGTGTATGTGAATGTCTTTTCTTCGCCTGAAGACAGTGTCTTCTTTTCTTGGTAAGTTTCAAGGACATCACGGAATCCAAACGCCTGCAGATCTGCGAATTCTGATGCGGCGTGCTTAAGAAGCTCATACAGGGTGGTGGCATTGTTGTCAGGGTCGCAGTGGAGGAGACGGTCAGCCTCCTGCACCATTGTGCTTCGGTAGACTGGGCCTTCTCCTTCCTTGCTACTAGACTCCGCTTCGTAAAGGTACTTCATGAATGCTTCCCACCATCAGCAACTTGTATATTTAACCTTCTCGGCACTGATACATTGTGATCTTCCAATCAGGTACTTCGATCTTCGCTTCCCATTGGCTGATCCCCACAACACTTTTTATCCGCCATCTTCCGACGTGTCAGACTCATAATCAGGCCCATCTATTGGTAAGATGTCGCCGCATTTGGGACCAGATGAAGTTTAAATATCTCCAATCAAACAACGCCACCATCCCAAGACTGCTTTTGCTTTATGACATAACGTCGTCATATCATCTTATGCTTCACAAGAGGATTGATGTAATGTAGCTTACTGTATATCAGATCACCTGTCCCAAATCCAAAGTAGTGCTCATCTGTCTTCAGCGCCACCGTTCCTGCATGTATCCAATTGATCCGCCACTATGTTTATCCCACAACAGGCCGGCCAGTCTCCAAAGCCACAAGTGAATCACGCGTCGTGAAATTTACAAGCGCGCAATTCCAGAAATCTGCAACAGAAAGCGTCGACGGCAAATTACATCACCCGAACAAAGTATCTAACCAACACGCCGAGTTGTGACTGTTTATCGCAGCTGCGGCAAAATCCACCACAGGTTAAGTCAAGAGGAAGCCAACTTGAAACAAGCAACGCCTTCACAAGACAAAGCACGTTACCCTTTAACAGACGAAGGTACACCATTCCAAAGAACCCCTATTGACAAATAAAGGCTCCAATACCGCCACTTCACGCATTAACCTCAATTTACCTACACGCACCAATGACAAACCCCCACTTTTCAAAGACACATCTATCCTCAAGTAACTACAACTAAATTAAAGTGGGTGGCTTGCGAAGGCGATATATGAGTTTACCAAGTTGATGTATCCTCAAAACGGGGATTCCAAATCAACCGCCGATCCCGCTACAGAGCGTTGCACTTAAAACAGGTCTCACACCTTCCTGATTTATCCCAAAAGCCACATGTCAGCCATCCTTGAAGTAAGGCTATGAAAACGTCCCACCCCATATAAGCTTAGACCCATTGCTATTATAAAACAATCACATATCAGTCCAAGCATCAGCAGGGTTCCGTTTAAGCGGTGATCGCACGAAACGGGCAGGCGCTACGATTATGAAACATGATTGTACCGCCCATCATCTTAATTGTAGCCACCGCTGGCTTCTATTCGGCGGTCACTCCAAAATTGTCTTCGCCCGCAAAGGTAAACTTTAAACTAGTTTATGATACTAACTCATTTTTAGGGTACCCAACCCCTTCCCTTTAGGATCCATTGAAATAAAATTTTTTTTAGGTCAAGTTTAGATAAATTTCTCTTATACCCTTGTTAAAAACTGCAACGTTAAACCAGCTTTCGATTATCCCTTCGCTGCCTTAAGCGCTCACTGCGTACTTCGTTTACCGCAGCCGCTTGGATCCCTTGCCTGGAGCTCCTTAGCAATTCATGCAACCATCAATTTGAACCCACCCCGGATCAATTGCGAACTCAAGTCCGGATTACTTTACCAAACATCAAATGTACAAGTTTCCCTGCTGTACCTGTGGTGCTTGGCGTAGAGCTACCGAGATGAACCAAGATCTTCCCTGATTAGGTTTCCTCCAGAATGCCAGTACTATAGAGCTGGGAACATGGCTTCACAAGCCGTAGTGACCCTATATCAGATGAAATATTCATGGCGGTAAACCCACCACCTGTTTATCTGGAAACTGTTGGCTTTCACCTCCCCACCTATTTTCCAGCACCCGTATTTCTAGATTCCGATCTCCAATATCATGTCAGCATCCCAAGCATTTTTAATAAGATCCATGCTCTAAAGTAACAGTAATAGAGCCATATTATCAGAAATTAGCTCCCAGAAATAAGAGTGTTAGCTTCAATAGCTCATCTAATGAGCTTGGCTCACAACGCTTTGGCTTCTGATATTCGGTAGCTAGTGATGAGGAGCAGCTTCTGGGAAGCTTAGAGGGTTGGCTGGGAGAGATTCAGTGGCATGGAAGTTGTGGGTGATGCCAGCTTTGAACTCTTCCCAGCTGTCAAGCTGGTGTCAGTCCTTGAGCCAGCTCGAGTGGTGAACCAGCCGGCTGCCGCCCCATAGAGGTATTTGCTGGCTTCCTGGACCCGCTCCTTATGGGGAATGTGGCTGGTGCAAAGTCTGGCTGCTGAGTGGTCCAGCCAGTTGATGACATCTTCCTTGTTTTTGCCAAATAGTTTGTCGATACCAATGTACTTGGTGTTGGGAGGTCCACCTGTGGTAGGTGGTTGTATGTTCGTTTGTGGTTGTAGTGAGCAGCTGTATTGACTTATCTTGGCACATGCCTTGGGCATGACCAGCCCTTCAAATATGGTGCACCCTTTTGGGATATCTTGGTCGATACTGTGGGTGCAGAAGTACGTCTTCCAGGCGTCCTGGGATGTGGCCGGGTTCAAGACATGGGAAAAGTAGTTGGTTCTGTTCCGTCATTTTCTCTTTCATAGTGCCAAAAATGATATTTCAATATTTGTATTGAAAACCCTGGGATCAAACCCTGGCCCCTTGAAGATGACTTGTGTCAACCAGGATTGTCAGGAACACCTTTCTAATAATTCCTGACATCAACAATAATTCTCAAGGGTTTAACATGGCTATTAAGCCTTCTTCTGATCTGAAAACTTCTTTAATTCCTAGAAATGAGTTATTAGAAGGTAATATAACATCCTTATTACCTTATAATTGTGAAATTTCCATTCTGGAATCCAATTCTGCTCCCTCAACGGGATTGAACCCGGGTCTGTGCCCGTCTCACTGTCACCTAGAGAAAGTTAGTAATTCAAATTTGAACTTACTTTTTGCTTTACATGAAAATTAGCCTTACAGCCAATCAGACATTATGACCAAGGCAGCAGATTGTGAATTTGCTTTCACTTTCAATTAAGAAGAGGCTATATTAAAACCAGGCTCCATACTTAGTTTAAAACAGGATAAGAGTTGGTTATATTTTTCTGGTAGTTATTCCAACCGCCAGAAGCCCCCCAAGCTGAGCTTTCTCAAACAGCTGGGGTAAATAGCACCTAGCTGTTTGAGAGGCTCAGCAGGGGCCATTTGGCTCATTTAAAATAACTTTTGTGTTATTTTTTTCTAATCCACTTCTGCCAAGGTTCTCCTCCAAATTCCCCAATATTGTACCCCATTCCCCCTTGAAACTTCAATTTTAAAGTCTTGACAGCCTATATAAGGCTCCATCTTGTCAGGATTTTGAATTGTTCAGTTAATAAAGCCTTTTCCTCAACCAACTTGACCTTTACTTGCTTGTTTCTTTCTCACTCTAAAAGCCATGGAGTTACCCAAGTTGGGCAAGTCCCTTAGGTCAAAGTTCCTAAGGTTGAAAGTGCAAAAATTGAAAATGGGACCCCCAAAATGTGGAAAGGTTGAAACACTATGAAAGGTGCGGAAATCAAAAATATCAAAGATAAAAGTGCAGAAATCAATTTTCCAGAGGTTAACTTTGAAGCCAAATAAAACACAGTTCTTTATATAAAACTATATATTTTAAAATCTTTTCTAGACCATAGAGATCCCAGGAAATTCATTTCTGCAATAAAAATTATATGCTAGATAAAAAAAAATTAAATTAGCTTTTTTAAAGAAAGTTTATTTTAGTTTCAAAAGAAAAATAAACTAGAATTTATATGTGGCTGTATTTGATTGAGTATAAGATATGAGACTACAAAAAAAACTGCTTTATAAAATATAGTTTTGATAAAAAACTTAATTTAATTTTAAGCTTATGTAAAGCTATAATAATACTTCAGTATAAGCAAAATAAAGGATTTTTCCTACAAGATACAACCATATAATTCTAGGTATTTTGGTTTGTTATTGATCTTATTTCAATGATAAAAATTATAAAAGCCTGCCATTAAAATAATATAAAGCACATTACTTTCTTATTAAAGCTATACTATACAATTTTATACTTAATAAAATATATAGTCCTATATCTTATTTATAATAAGTCACAGAATTCAAAGATATCAATAATCTGCCACTTACATATCATAAAATAAAGACTTGAATATTTTTATGTTAAAAACACTGTACTTCCACCAAAATATGGGTCATTATTTTTCTTGTTATGCCTAGGTGCCAGATTTATTATTTTATAACTTAATCACATTATTCATATTCAAATTATTCAGAAAGCTTAAAATACAATCAATCCCAAAAATTTAATTGATCTTGGGCTTAGATGAATTTTTTAAAAATAATTCATCATTTTTAGAATTGAAAATTGCAATTTATAATATTACTGAAAATATCTTAAGTGCTACTACAAACTACAAACCAAAAATATTTATGATGAGTTGCATGGGAGAGTAATAGCAGCCCCAAAGCTATAAATGCTATTACCCTATCTTTGGCTCATCATAAATATTCTTAGTTTGTTTCAGAAAAAAAGGTTGTTGTTTTTGAAAGACTGATAATTCTATTTAAAATACACCCTCTAGTAAGTTGCCCTACTTCATGAACTTTCCCCAATAAATCACTAGTATATTCTGATATTTTTGTTTCTCTGGTATCATCACATGATTTCAAATGATAATTTATCTCAGAATATTATGATAAACTTTCAAATGTTAGAGGTGAAGTATATAACTTCCCATTTTTCATCAAATGTGAAAGATTAATGTGCAGATTTTTCACTTCAAGCTCTCTTTTTATAGGCCTAACTTTTCTTTCATAAATACAAAAGAATGACTTTTGAGAAATTTTTGAGCCTGATAGCACTGATTTATATAATTCTTTTCTTTTTTCTTCTTGCTCAAAAATATTTTTAAGATCATTAATATTTTTTAATATAAAGCTCATTTTCTTTTTCCTTTAACATTTTTGATATTACACCAAAGTGACCATCAACAATGCTTTTTCCATGACATTCAACAAAACAATTATATTTTATAGAACCCTTAATATATTTAGGTGCCTCTTTAAATAAGTAATATAAAACTTCATATGATCTAAAAAGATTTCCATTATCAGTCCACACTTTTATATTTTTATTTTTTTAAATCTATCTAATTTAAGAAGACTTATTAGACATTCACCTGAAAATAAAGAATCATGTGATGTCAGAAAATTGCAGACCATGGTATTTTATCATCAGCCAGATGATATCCTAAGTCTTCTAACATTAGGAAAGTACAGAGAACCTGTGACTTTGGCGTAATCTTTGGCCCAGAATATTTTGTTGTCATCAGAAGTAGAAAGTCTGACAGGGCCCAAGGCCCAAAGGATTTGGGACAGTTCTTCCTACTTCTGGATATAGGTTCATAAGTTACTGTCTCTATATTTTACTATAGGGTTTAATACTGTATGGCAACAGTATGATCTTTTGCTCTCCGCTTAATTAGAATCAAACTAGGGAAAGGATTTGAAATATCAACTCTTTATTATAATACTGATATTGAGGCTGGCCTGGCTGCCCGCGTTTTTCCAAGTTAGCCCGGCCCAACCTTGAGTGTGTGTGGTTTGTGATGGAAGTTTGCTTGACGACTTCCACAGCTCAGTATCCTTTCTGAAGCTGTGCAACTATCCCTCAATGTGAGTGGAGTAGCTGTGGACCTGGACCACGTTCCAGGTGGCTAGCTAGCTGGACTGGCTACTAGTTGGAAGAGATGATTATTCCTCAATCAGAGCTACTCTAATACAATAGGCTCAAAGCCTTTTATATTAGAGTGTTTGGCCTGACGGCCCAGTCTATTTTGGGCTCTTCTAGAAGTGTTTCAGATGATGGCCCATATGATGGCCCAGTCTATTTTAGGCTCTTCTAGAAGTGTTTCAGATGATGGCCCTTATGATGGCCCTTGTTCTAGAATATAATTTAAAGTTTAGAATAGTAATTATTATGAGAAGCATGTTTGAGGTGACTGTTTGAGGGAAACTAATTAATTGCACAATATATGCATGTTTCACTATTAATTAGGAATACATGAAATTGTTAATGCCAGGATATGATTTGGTTGTTGATTCATTGATCCTGCAACCTTTGGCCCACATCATTCTGTTGAAACCATTCCTAAGAGTGATTGACAGCTGGCCCACGTTAATTGGTTGAATCCGTTAATCAGTCAATATCCCAAAATCCTGACATGTGATAATATTTGAGACAAAAAATCATGATATTCATATTTAATTTTATTGTTTTCTTTAAAAACTAATGCAACCCCTAATAATGAGATAGGTTTTTTTGAATAAAAACAATTATTGGTCTCAATTAGACCACTTCCAACCTTTAACTTTTTTTTATAGTCTATAACTACAATACAAGACTCATCATCTAATTCATTAATATCTTTTTTATATTCCCTATTTTGATGAATATAAAAGTCTTGGTGCTGCTTAATAGTCTTTAAGTCATTGTCTATAGATTCTGGTAATGGTAAGTTTTTAATTTCACATTCTTCCTTCTTTTTTTCTAGTGAATTTTTTAAATTACAAATATTGCACATATCAGTTTGTTTTTTTACTTTTTATTATATATTTAGGGACTAATTTATAGTAAGTAGAAATTGAAACTGAAATTTCATTTTTTATTTTCATATTTTCATATATTTCTTTTTTTGTTTTTAAGAGAGAGTATTTTATTTCAGTTTAATAGTCATTCATTTCTTTTTCAATGTCTTTATAAATTTTTTCAGGCACTTTTTTGTAAACTGGCTTTTTTCAAAAGAGTTTTCCAGCAATTTTTTAATTATTTTTTAATTATTTTTTAATTATTTCTTTTTTAATGAATAGCTATTATTTTTTGGCTTTTTTGTTTAAGCTTACATTTTTATTTTTATTTCTTTTTTTCTAATGAATAGCTATTATTTTTTGGCTTTTTTTGTTTAAGCTTACATTTTTATTTTTATTTATTTTTCTTGAGTATTCAAACTCACTTTTGGTTATATTAAAACCCATATCATTAAGCTCTTTTAAAGAGTAGCTGGAAGTAACCAGAGATTGCAAGGCTGAGAGATGCTTTTGGGGAGAAGATTTCAGGAGATCCTTTAAGTTTTCAATGAACTCATTGCTTTTTTGATTTTGAATAGTTGGAAGGAACTGAGATCTCCCAAATTCAGTTTGAGTAAGGAAGTGCTTGATGAAAGTATCAAGATCATCACCAGCAATAAAGAGGAATGCCTTTTTTAACATTGCAATTCTTTCTCTTTTTGTTGAAACTCTCAAGGAAAAAAGGGTAGCATGGCAGAAGTAAATTTAACTGAAGACATGGTAGTATTTTGAATCTGTAATTAGGTCAGATCTCTTAAATGTGCCTTAATGATGGAGTAGCTCTGATCAGAGTGTGGCCTTTGAATGGGGTCTTTTGGATTAGAAGCTTTGTGGTGCTTTAGTTCTTATAGATCAAGCTAAATGACACCATTCTGAAAGAAATGATGTGATAGCTTTTACTATAGTTTGAACTTGAATTTATGTTTGTAGAATTAATTAAATACCCAGTTTTTATGCACAAGTAATTCATGTGAAGCAGCTAAGCATCATTATTACATCATATCCTCTTTATAATCAATGTAAATCAATTAAAATGATGTACTCACTTAACTGTAACCCTTCCACATATTTTTAAAAGGATAAAATATTAAAGAATTCCATTTAAATAATGCTTAATTTGAGGTTCAAAGCACACTTGAACCTTAAAATTAATCTAAACAGTGATAAAAACATTCTAACTTCAAACTACCATAAAATCCTAAAGAATTGAGTTTTTGAATAAAATAAAATGCAAAAATAAAGCTCTGAATCTTATCTTTAATTTTGTTAAATAAAAAGGATATATTGATCAATAAAAAATTAACTTTTTTAGTTTAAAGCAATCTCTTTTATTTCATTATCAAAATAATATAATAAAATCTGACATATGCTCTTTTTAAATTACTTTTGCTTTAATATTCTATATAGTATATATATTAATATTTTAACATTAATAGAAAGATAAGATTCTTAGCTTTATTTTGATAGCCTACAGTGTAAAAAATATTAAATATTTGTTGAGTTATTACTATTTTAAATATAAACATTTGTAATTTGATTTTTTCAAAATTGAACTGTGTTATGTTGCGACTTGAGCAGCATGTGTATTAGAAAATGGCCTAATTCCTAAAATAATGATACATATGGTCTCAGTGGCCCCAGGAAGAAGGAATAATTAAAGAGGAATCAACTGGATGTCTATCTGGGCATGAATTATCCAGAGCTGGTAGAACATCCGGGGGCAAGTGGTAACAATACCATTAACTGGCCAGTTAAATGTCCTTTTTAACTCCAGAAGGTTCTTCTGTGTTGCATAACAAATGATCTAGTCCTTGAAAGTTGGCTCATTGTGGGGTTCCTGGTCACCAGTCCCCAAAGTGTGTCCTGGGTCATAGCCAGGGACCAGCTTGGAGGAGCCGACATTTCCCCACAGTGGTGAGTGATTGATCAGAAGCTTGTACTTAGCCTGCATAGCTGCAAACTCTTCCAGCACCTTTCCAATTACTAGGCGGGCATCCCCACCATGCACCTGTAATTCAGCGGGCGCTAACCCCTCTGTGAATCTGTACCACTCTTGTAACAACCTGGTAAATTCATTCCCTATAAACTCCCTTCCGCTATCTGTCATTTCAAGATGCCTAGTCAATCTCTCCCACTACTCCTGGGAAGACTTACTAGTGGCCAATCTCCTAAAGCTCTGACAATAGGTATCTTCTTCCCCTTGACTAGGGTAAAATATATGGGGTATTTCACTCATTGGGCTTGTACTCTAACTACTAGAAATTTGGGCAGGGGTTGTAATAGGCCTTTATTTACGGTCAGAAGGAAGATCCCCTTAGAAACCTTCTGATATAATGCCTGGGTAAGGGAAACAATATGGGTTTGCCAATACTGGGAGTCCTCCAAAAATCTCTTGGACTCCTTGTACTTGGTCTTGGGCTCCTGCGGTCTGTTCCAGCTCTGGCTCCTTTTTTCTAGCTCTGGCTGCTTTATCTTGAGCTTCTGCACCTTTAGCTTGGTCTTTAGCTCCTTCTTTAGTCCTTGTGGCCTTTGTAATCCACTTGATCCAGTCCCCCAAGAGTCTCAGATAGCTCCCCCTTTTATAGCTCCTTGTTTCAGACCAAAAAATCCCTCTCAGAACTCTGGTTTTCAAAAGCTTAAACTATCCGGTTTCTCTCTCTCTATAATGTATTAATTTTTAAAACTTACTTTAGCCAATAAAAGTCCTGAATTTTCTGCTTCTGCTCCTCATTTTTAGGCTTTAACTCTTAAGTTAAAGTCCTCAAAACACTGATTAAATAGACTCCAGCTTGCAGCCAATCATACGCCTTGATTCAGCTGTTTTACCAAACAGTTTACCTAACTGACTTGCTCTTGACTATGGTTCAAACCCAAAGCTGTCTCGCTCCAGGTAAACAACTGCTCCGCGTTTTGAACAGTTTTGCCGTGATTCCCATCACGTTTTCCCAGAAAATCTCAAGCGCTTCTGCATATGTTTTACTTAAGCAATTTTCAAACCCTCAATTTTACAACGTTTCTCCATGTTTCTCTGTATTTTCCTCAATGTTTCACAACTTTGAACCCTCTTGCTGCTTGCCCTTTTGCCTCTCCTAGTTATTCTTGGCAAAATTTGCTCTTTTGCCTTCACAGTTTCTCTGTCCTGTTTCTGGCCTCTTTCTGGCTTCTTTCTCACTCAATTCCACCTTAATAAAATTACAGTTTAAACCCTGTAAGTCATTTTTCCTCCTCTTTCTTTCTGTGCATATGATATTTAATTCTTTTCTATCATATTTTGTCAGTATTTAATTCCTTATTTAACTTCTTCTTTTCTTAATATTTTTTCTTTAAAGACACCAAAATCAGCCTTCCAGCTTCTATCTCAAGTCTGGCCAGTCCTTCTCAGTCATCTGCTAGTCCTGTACTCACATTTTCTGGTCCTTCAGCAGTCAGTCTATCTTGGTCCACAAAACAGCTCATCCTAGCCTTCAAACAACTTATTGGTCCTCTGGCTACTCCTTGATCATGACCAGCTACTCCTACATCATGATCCTTGAGCCCTCTAACTTATCCTCACTAATCCATCAACAAATCCTCACTAGGAACCACCTTGATTCAACCTGCGCAATGAACCATTTTAGTTTCAAACTCCAACATGAATCAACAGTCTCTCAACTAGTCTTCACTATTATCATAAAGTCCTTCTTACTAGTCTTCTCTTCTGATCCCTAAACATGAACCACCTTGGTTCTTTATCTCAGTCCCTGTTACCAGAACCTGTAGACTCAGGCATGAGTCTACATTGAACTGGCGTTTGACTGGGACCTTGCAAGTGGCAATCCACTTAGGCCATTCAACCATAGACAACTAAGGTCTATGCTGTTGTCTTTACTCACCCAGGTGATTAAGTCTGGGCTTTCAGTTGCAAAGTAATCAGCTTTACTTCCCAGAGGCCTTATAACACCAATTTCTACAGCTGCTTCCCCATGCAAACTCCCTTGGTGACACCTCTAAGCAAATCTATGCCATCCAATGCTCACTTTGGGTTCTCCACAAAGCTCTCATAGGGACATGTGGGGTTCCTGGTCACCAGTCCCCAAAGTGTGTCCTGGATCATAGCCAGGGACCAGCTGGAAGGAGTTATCATTCTCTAGTAAGGGAAATTTTATCTCAGAAATATGTATAGGGGTCAAAATGGTCTTTTATTTACTCTCAGAAGAAAGGTCCCCTTAGAAACCTTCTGGTATATGGCCCGGGGGGTCAAGGAAACAATATGAGTTTTCCAATACTTGGAGTCCTCCAACAATATCTTGGACTCCTTGTACTTGGTCTTGGACTCCTGCACCTTAGTCTTGGACTTCTCCTTAAACTTGGACTTCTGTGTCTTAGAATTAGACTCCTGCGCCAGGCTTAGGACCCAACACCTTAATCTTGGGCTCCTGCTCTGTTATCTTGGGCTTCAGCTCTCTTCATAGCTCTAATGGCCTTGTTATTCCACTTGTACCAGTCCAACTAAGCTCCTGCTGGCAATCAAAAGGCTCCCAAAAACCTTTCAGCAGAAACTTAAAAGACCCAGAAAAAACTCTTTCAAAGACCCAGAAAGACTCAGAAAGACCCTGTAACTTTACAGCTAGCTTCCTTCTTATAGTGTTCTTTTCCCAAAGGTTCTGCCTTCAAAACAGCTTTCTTCAAAAGCTTAAACCATTGCCGCTCACTTTTTCCTATAATAACTTAAGCTTAAATACTTAATTTCTCAAAAGCTTAAAGTATTAATTCACTATTTCCTTGCTTATACTTTAAGCTTTTGGCTTCCAACCAATAATATTCATCAGGAAACCTGCCAGAACTCAACCAATGAATGCAGAGCGCAAAACTGAACCATTTCTGAAGTTCTACTACAATCCAACTAGGAAAACAATTTCCACTGCTAAAACCACTCAAATTGACAACTATTTGTGCACCAAAGCGTTAACCGGTCCATTATTCTGGTACCTGTCTTAACCACACTTCTATCCACATTCCTTCTTGATTTTTCTACTAAACCAAGGCAAAACATTCCACATTTTCCCACTTTGGCAAAGCAATTTGGCAAAATCTTGGCTCATTTCTCCGGACCACAAGTCCTTCCTCATCATCTTCTGGTCCTTCAGCCAGCTCATTTCAGTCTCCAAAAGCTCATCAGTCCTCTGGCTACTCCTTGATAATGACCAGCTACTCCTGCATCATGATCCTTGAGCCCTCCAACTTATCCTCACTAATCAATCAACAAATCCTCACTAGGAACCACCTTGGTTCTACCTGCACAAAGAACCCTTTTTGGTTCCAAACTTCAATATAAACCAACAGTCCCTCAACTAGTCTTCACTGTGATCAAAAATTCTTTCTTACTAGTCTTCTCTGCTGATTCTTTGAACCACCTTGGTTCTTCATCTCAGTCCCCGTTACCAGAACCTGTAGACCCAGGCATGAGTCTACATTGAACTGGCATTTGACTGGGCCCTTGCAAGTGGCAATCCACTTAGGCCATTCAACCGTAGATCAATGTCTATGTGTTGTCTTTAATCACCCAGGTGATTAAGTCTGGGCTTTCAGTTGCAGAGTAATCAGCTCTACTTCCCAGAGGCCTGATCACACCAAGTTTTGATCTTGCTTCCCCAAGAAAACCACCTTGGTGACAACTCTGAGCAAATCTATGCCCTCCAATGCTCACTTTGGGCTCTCCCCAAAGCTCACATAGGGGCATAAACAAGGACACCCTACCAGTTTGTTAGGTAGGATGCTTGCTCACAGACCTCCTGTAAGCGTATCAGGGTACGTAGAGCCATCAGAGCTTTTCCCCTTCCTGGCAGCCTGCGCTACCTGCCAGGGGTCCAAAACTCACAGCCCTGGTAGGCGTCTCCTACCATGCTGGCATACACTTCTACCCTGGTAGCCTGCGTTACCTGCCAGGGTCTAAATTTTCTCCAGCCTGAGTAGCAAATGCTACCCATCAGGCTGGATCACTCCCCACCCCAGGCAGCTAAAGTTCCCTGCTAAGCTATCTCATTCTTCACCCCAAGCAGCCACAGTTTCCTGCTGGTGAAGACCTCTAGCCCACAGCAGCCAATATCTTCTTGGTGGAGACCAAGCTCTGCCCCCTAGTAGTCTTTTCATCTACTAGCTAGGCCTTACCTTCCCTAGTATCCATCATTCCCTACTAGGCCTCTACCTGCAATCAACTATCAACACCTTGTTAATCTCTAGCATAGCGTCTTTATTTGAAGCCAAATCAACCCTCACCTGCAAACCCATTTACATGTGGATCATCACACTCATTTTTATAGTAAAAGAATCACTCTTCATTTGAGAGCTGCTTGAGCTCCTGAGTGAGAATAAGCTCAGAAAAGACATCAGAAGCTTTGGCGGATTGGAGGCAGTGAAATTTTCCCTGATATACTTGACTAGCTGCTCTTGAGTTGGCATCAACTTATTATTGTTGATCTTGAGATTTTTGAGGACCTTGATGGCCAGATCAGAGGCGCAGAAATGAGAAGAGGAGGGTATCATCTGTACAAAGTATCACTTGAAAATCCTTGTGATTAAATTATTAGGGGGCTCACATGTGTGCTCCCCTTCTTGACAGACATCTTTTACCAGCCTTTGGTGTTCAGGTGGGACCCACAAGACTTGTCCTTGCAGACAAAGATCTCACTTTTGGTTTGGTGCTTCTGATTATTACAGCTACAATTTTAATTATTGGCCACATAACCAGGGCTGCCCTTTACAGGCATTATGGGGAAATAAAAGGGGAAGTGCTTGGAGACTTTGAGCTCCCCATCTACATTAAAGATGTTGTTGATGGTCAGTGGATCCCAAGCCACATGGCTGGTGGCCTTGAACTTCTTTGCATAGTCCTTGAGATACTCCTGATAATCAGAAGGAGGGAGGTGAGAAGAGCCACTAGGGCAGGAGAGGAGGGTTTTTTAAGCCTGCTTAGATTCCTTATTCTTACCACTAGAATAAGTAGGCTCTTTAGCATCCTTTTTCTTCTCAGCATAGCGTCTTTTGGTGGGCTCTGAGTTAGCCTTGGACTGATAATAAGAATAATCTCTAAGATCATAATCACTTTTATTTGGTGAAGAGTGGTGGTAGATAAATATGGTGGAGATGGAGTAGGATTCTTGGCCTTGGGGGCCTCCTTGGTTGCTTGGGGTGGTGGAAGAGGCCTTAGAGCCTGTGAAGGCAGTGTGCTTAGATTTCTTGGTTGGATTGTTTGATCTTGGATAAAATAAAGGTTAGTTTTTTAAATAAAAATAAAAAAGTAAATGAAACTAACATAATAAATAAAAGAAAAATAGAAGCAAGAAGTATACATATAAAGTTTATTGAGATAAAAATGAGTTATATTTGGTAGAGACTCCAATATAATAGGTTTATCATAATATCTTAGGGCTAAACCATAGTTAAAAGTTACCTAAAAGTAAAAAATAAAGCACAAAAAGAAATTAGGAGTGTTAGAGGGGTTAATTAAAAATTACCAGAAAGAAATAAGATTTTTGAATGAAAATTTTTATTAGGGGTTAATCACCCAAACATTATTAAAGTGTCAAGTTTGGCACTGTTGACGAGCACAAAAAAAACCAAATTATCACTGCCAAGTGAAAAATAAAGCCACATTATCACTGTCAACTTTCCTGGAGTCAATCATGAATTTTAAAACAGTGTATGTTTTACAATCATAACCTTGTTTAAATCAACAACAGGGTTAAAAGCTAACCCAAAAGCAAGGCAGCTTTGTATATGCAAAAAATTAAAACATATATTAAAAAAGTAAATGAGCAGAAGGTTTTTATTAGTAGTAAGAGTGTACAGGGGGAGTGTTTATTTATCATAGTTGGTGTAAGAAAATTAAAAAGCTTTTTTCACTAGTCAGTCTGATAAGGTGTCAATTTGGTGAGTGTTGACCAGCATCCTTAATGCAAAACATATTAATTTAAGCTTAAATCCAAGCATTTAATTTTCTAAATGTAAAACTATATGTGTGGCAAGTGAATAGTGTTGAACAGGGGGAGTCAATTTACTGTTTTCTATAAATTACATATGAAATCTATTAATAATTCAGGCTTAATTTATGTGGCACCAATTGATCTACCAACCCAGAATAAACATAACGTAAAACAAGGGGTGCACTTGATTAATGTATAAACCACTGAATCCAGAATAATGGTGCTTGGGAGCCTACTTTACAACTATAGAAAATAATAATAAATATATAATAGTAAATAATAATAAACATATAAGTGCAGATATGTTTTATTGGTCAAATTGTTTTTTGGCCTAAAAAGTGTTAACTTGGCCACTATTACTTTTAGAGTGTCAATTACCAGTAGTTTTAATTTTTATTAGTAAATTTACATATAAATAGCCTCTTAAATTAGTCTTTGAACAAACATTATTAATTAACAGAGTTAACTCCAGTAAATTTAATTCTGTTTTTGTATTTTGTACCCCTTAATTACTAGTAAAAATAGCTTGAATCAATTATGCAAAAAC
The DNA here is from genome assembly GCA_014839935.2 of Entomophthora muscae. Taxonomy (NCBI): domain Eukaryota; kingdom Fungi; phylum Entomophthoromycota; class Entomophthoromycetes; order Entomophthorales; family Entomophthoraceae; genus Entomophthora; species Entomophthora muscae. The sequence goes on from QTSX02003716.1 coordinate 171,710, forward strand.
ACTAAGGGATTTACATATCTGGTAGTCAACTCCCTGGTAGTTGTCAGGGATTCAGTCTTGAGCGGCTGGCCTGCCATTTTCAGGGGTAAATTAGGCCAGGTTTCTTGCAGGCAAAGCCCACCACAAGAGAAAAGCTAACTTAAAAAGGTAGGAGACCTATTTGCCCACCCAGGACCACAGGCCGGCAGCCGGGATTATAGTGTCAATTACCCCTGTGAGGGTGATGTATACAATCCCAAACAGCTTACCAGTGTGGTTAGTCAGAAGGTCAGGTGAGGAAGTGGGCATAGGTTTGGGGGTCACAGGCAGTCCCATGGGAAAGTTGTAAGCAGTGAATTAGTTGAAATTACCTCTAAACAGATTGGGTGTTGAGAATATCCACAGGCCTTGACAGTTGTATCTAACTGCAGATTGTATGTGGGCCAAAGAATCAAGTTCAAGTATCTTTTCTGGTGTGTAGTCCTTGTACTTGGGGTTTAAAGGGTAATTAGTGAAATAAACAGGACCAAAGGGTACACCAGGAGGACAGAAAACTGCAGGCGGTGGGGCAGGAGGACCAGGAGATCTCGTATTAAATTGGTAGATAGCAAATACAAAATATGGCAATAGCTGTGTGAGCTAAAATAACATAACCTTTATTCAAAAATGGTGATAAGGTTTGAGCACAGAATCTATAGGCATATATAGAATCCCGCCTCCAAACTTAGTATTTCTCATGATGGTTTCATCAAAATATTGGGGAAAATATGGGTGGGTGGCCAGGAGGCCCAGGTGTGGGGGTGGCAAAATGGCACCTTGGCTGGGTGTTCTCTCATTGGTCAGGATGTCCAAATTAGTCACTTGATTTTCTTGATTTTTGGCTGTGGTCACAGGGTTGGACCTAAAGCCTGTGATTTCTCTTGGCAGAGGAATTTTATTGGTCATCCAAGAGGACTTCAGATTCATGAAGTTCACAGAGGAACTTTCTCTGCCTCCATTAGAAAATTCAAGAAGCTCCTCCTCTGGCACCATCATAATTGAACCTGCACTGGTTTTCTGGCTTTGGGACTTAGCAGGGGCTCCAGCTTGCAGAGACTCAATCTCAGAAAAAGGCAGGTGGGCGGGCCCTTGGTCCATGGGATTGGTGGCCCGCGGGAATCCAGGTTCAGGGTTTGAATCCCACTCTTGGGCCCGGGTTTCCAGGGGTAAAGAATTGTCAATCCTGACATCATCCCCTTCTTCCCCCAGGGGCCCTCCCTTTTGGTCCTTTTTATTCAGATAGAGTTGCACAGCTTCTTGGGAATTGGCCAAGTTATTCAGCGGCTCCCAAGTACTTTCCTATGGTGGGTATCCTTTCCATTTGACATAGTACTGAGGTTTTTGGTAATGGATTCTGTTGCCGTGTATGTATTTGACTTCATATTCCTTGGAGTAACCTGTTTGAAAGAGTGAGAGGGCTGTTTGATCCGTTGGTGGGAAAGCAAGTTCCCATCCTTTTTAAACAACAGGGAGCAGTAGAACACATCATGAATCTTCAAGGAGGGGGTAGGCCCAGTTTGAAGTGCAACCTCTCCAACTAGTTTGGTGATCTTGTAGGGTCCACTTCTTCTGTGAGCTAACTTCTTGCAGGGCACGTGTAGGGGTACATTCCAGGAGTCTAGGCATACTTTGTCTCCAACTTGCAAGGGTTGGCCTGGGGTTTGTTTGCGGTCAGCAAAGGCTTTGTATATTTGCACTGCACAGTTCAGGTTGATTAAGAATGTTTTTTGTGTGTTGTGGATCTGTTACATCCAGGAGCGCCCAGTGGTGTTCACTTCCTTTTTGCCAATCTGGGGGTCCCAGGTGGGGTCAAACCCATAGTTGGCTTTGAATGGGAACATGCCTGTGGAGGCGTGTTCTTTACTGTTGTAGGCAAACTGGGCCATGGGGAGCATTTTGGCCCAATTGTCCTGATTAGTGTTGGCATAGCATTGAAGGTATTGTTCAAGAATCTGGTTCACTCTTTCTGTTTGGCCGTCTGTCTGTGGGTGGTAAGAGGTAGATACACATCACTTGATTCTCAAGTCTTTCATCATCTGTGTCTAGTAGTTCAATTGTGAATTGAGGTCCTCTGCCTGTGATGATTTTCTCAGTTGTTCTGTGTTAAGTGAGGATGTGGTTGTGGTAGTGTTGAGTTGAGTTGTCTCTGCTGCCATGCAATGGGTGGTGGTTGGTACAAAGTATGCCATCTTGGTGAAGCGGTCTACCATGACCAGGATTGCATTAAAGGAGAGGGATGGGGGAAGTTCCACAATGTAGTCCATGGAAACAGATCTCCAGGGTCCATGAGGTATATCCAAGGGTCTTAGCAGTCCTTCAGGTTTGTTTCTGCAAGTTTTGGTCCTCTCACAGGTCTCACATCCCTTCAGGTACGCGCTTACTTCTTGATTCATTTTTGGCCAAGCAAAGTTCCTTTTGATGCTCCGGAGGGTTTTGAGTCTCCCTGGGTGTCCAGCCATCTCATAATTGTGGTAGTCTCTCAATACTTTGGTTCTTATGTTCCCTTTTAGTACAAAGATCCTGTTGTGGAGCATTAGCGTTTTTCCCTTCAATGAGTATCCTTTTTGGTAGTGGGCGCTATCCAAGGATTTAGAGAGGTCAGAGATCATGATTTTGGTGAATCAATTGAGTGTTTGGGCCTTTAGTAATTCTGGTTTGCTGGCTCTGATTTTCATCAATCCCAGGTGGATGCCTAGGCTCACTGGGTCCAAGAGAACTTGGGTGTTGTGGCCGCAAGTTTCTATGTGGGTAGGCACCAGGTCAGCTCTTCTACTTAGGGCGTTGGGTACCATGTTCACCTTTCCTGGCTTGTAGTCTATGGTTAGGGTGTAGTTGTCCAGTTCTAAGGCCCATCTTGATTGTTGTTGTTTAATCTGGCGTGGTTTGAAGAAGTAGACCAATTTCTTGTGGTCTGTCAGGACTTTTACTGGATGTTTAGCGCCACATAGGTATTGGTGCCAATGTTTCAGGGTCTTCATTATGGCTAGCATCTCCTTGTTGTATATTGGGCAGTTTCCTTCAGCAGGAAGCATTTTCTTGGAGTAATATGCTACAGGATGTAGCATACTATCCCCTCCTTCCTGAAGAAGGACCCCACTCACCACAAAGTTGGACATGTTGGTTTCCAGAACAAATGGTTTGGATGGGTCTGGCATGGCCAGGACAGGGGCAGATGTGAAGGAAAGCTTAAGAGTTTCAAAGGCAGTGGTATATTCCATAGTCCAGATAAACAGGACCTTATCAGAGCAAAGGCAGGTCAGGGGCAGAGTAATGTGAGAAATTTTTTAGATGAAATCCCTGCAATAATTTGCCAGGCCCAAAAAACTTCTCACATCTTTCCTGCATTTGGGCACCGGCCAAGATGTTATTGCTTCTACTTTGTCCTATGCTATGGCAAACCTGCTGGTCTTCACTAAATATCCTAGGAATTTGACCTTGGGCTGAAAGAATTCACATTTCTTCAGTTTGGTGTATAAGTTAGCCTGAGAGATTTTCCCCAGTATAAGGTCAAGGTGTTGGAGGTGTTCTTTGTGTGACTTTCTGTAGATGAGGATGTTGTCCAAGTATGTGACACAAAATTGGTCAAGGTACTCCCCTAAAACAGTATTGATCATCCTTTGGAAAGTGCTGGGGGCATTGCACAGGCCAAATGGCATCACTAGGTATTTGTACAACCCATATCTGGTTTTGAAAGCTGTCTTGTATTTGTCTCCTTCTTTGATTTGGATCTGATTGAAAGCATCTCTTAGGTCAATTTTTGAGTACACCTGGGCTCCAGTCATTATGTCACAGAGTTCATCAGCGTTGGGAATGGGGTAGCGGTTATTCACTGTAAAGTCATCCAGTTTCTGGTAGTTTACTCAGGGACACATTCCACTGTCTTTCTTTCCTACAAACAGAATGGGCAACAAGCAAGGGGCCTTTGACACTTGTATGAAGCCTTTTTTTGTCATGTCATCTAGTTATGTTTTCAAGGCTATCTTTTTGTGGTGGTTACAACTGTAGATGGGCCCATGGTGTGGTTGGGTCCCTGGTAGCAGGTCTATGGCGTGATTGTAGATTGAATGGCTGGGGAGGTGGGTTGCTGCTTCTTTGCTGAAGATGTGGTTCCATTTTTCTAAGGAAGCAGGTAGGGCTCCCATGCTAGGCTCTACTTGTATGGTCATAAGCCCACAGTTAAACTTCTCTGGGTTGGTGAAAAATGGTACCATGTCAAGGTTTACTTTATCTCCTGAGGTAAAATTTTGTTCTCAGTAGTTGAGGATGGATCCGTGTCTGCTGGACCAGGAATCTTCTAAGATGAGGGGGTGTGGTAGGCCTTTCAGCAGGATGAGAGATGACATTTATGTGTTCTTTCCTATAACCAGGGGTAGTTCTTGTTTGCATTTATATCCCTTGTCATTTGTTCTATTTCCCATGATGATCTGAAGGCAGTTTTTTGAGGCAGATAGGCCTAGTTCATGAGCTAGGTCAGCATCAATGAAGCTTTTGTCTGCTCCAGTGTCAATGAATGCCTTCAGTCTTTGGAGTGTTCCCTTGGTGTTGACCAATACCCGGATAAATTTGTAAAACTGGGAGGAAGCGTTTATTTGGGCCAAGAAAATGGGGGCAGGATTTTTCTTAGGACAGGCTTGGGTCAAGTGCCCTGCTTTGTGACAGTGGAAGCAGAGTCCCTCTCTATAGTGTCTTTGGAGTTCCTAATGGTTCATCCCTGCTCTATTGGGTGTGGGGGTTTGGGTCTGGTGTGCTAGGCTGCACTGGAGTTTTCTTGATTCATGATGAGGCCCTTGCACAGGGGAACCAGGTCTTCCAAGTCAAGGATGGGAGGGTGGTGTTTAAACAGGTTCTTCATGGCTGGGTTCACCCCCTTCCAGAATATGATGGCTGCCAGTTTGTCCTCAAGTTGGGTAAAGGTTTTCAGTTTCATGAAATCATCAATATTTGCTTGGATGGTTTGGAAGCCTTGTCAGATTTCTAGCAAGGAGTTCAGGGCGTAGTATCTAGTGTCCCAATCCTCCCCTGTAGCCATTAGCTCTGCCTCAAACTTGGCATAGTCTAAGCAGAAATCTACGTCTTCAGCAGTGGCTTTTTTAAACCAGTCTAAGGTGTCTCCAGATAGCATGGAAGCAACCCCAAGGACCTTCTTGGTGTCACTGGCGTAAGAGAGGGTGTTGGTTTGGAAATGCAGGCAGAGGACTGGCATGGCCTGTTGAGCTTCCTTGAGTGTAAGCTTCCCCATCTGAGGCATCTCTACCTTTGTGAGAGATTGATTTACAATCACATTTTGCACTTGGGAGAAGGGGGCTTTGTTGGCATCAGTGGTGGTGGTATCAGTTCTCTTTGGGACATTTGGGGTTGCATTTTTCCACATGAAAGAGATCAGGTTTGTGGTCATCTTATAGGTGTAATAAGTGATTATCAATAACAAAAGCATACAAGATGCCCCAATAAAAAACAACATCCTGGGGCTCAGGGTACCAGGTTTAAAGAAGATTGCCATAATGTCAGGGATCCAGTCTTGAGCGGCCAGCCTGTTGTTTTCAGGGGTAACTTGGGCCAGATTTTTTGTAGGCAAAGCCCACCACAAGAGAGGAGCTAACTTAAAAAGGTAGGAGACCTATTTGCCCACCCAGGACCACGGGCTGGTAGCCAGGATTATAGTGTCAATCACCCTGTGAGGGTGATGTACACAATCCCAAACAGCTTACCATTGTGGTTAGTCAGAAGGTCAGGTGAGGAAGTGGGCATAGGTTTGGGGGTCACAGGCAGTCCCATGGGAAAGTTGGAAGCAGGGAGATAGTTGAATTTCCCTCTAAACAACTTGGGTGTTGAGAATATCCACAGGCCTTTACAGTTGTATCTAACTGCAGATTTTATGCAGGCCAAAGGATCAAGTTCAAGTATCTTTTCTGGGGTGTAGTCCTTATACTTGGGTTTCAAAGGGTAGTCAGTGAAATGAATGGGGCCAAAGGGCACACCAGGAGGACAAAAAACTGCAGTCAGCAGGGCAGGAGGACTGGGAGATCTTGTACTGAATTGGTAGATAGCAAATACAAAATAAGGCAATAGCTGTGTGAGCTAAAATAACATAACTTTTATTCAAAAATGGTGATAAGGTTTGAGCACAGAATCCATAGGCATATATAGAATCCCGCCTCCAAACTTAGTATTTCTCATGATGGTTTCATCAAAATATTGGAGAAAATATGGGCGGGTGGCCAGGAGGCCCAGGTGTGGGGGTGGCAAAATGGCACCTTGGCTGGGTGTTCTCTCATTGGTCAGACTGTCCAAATTGGTCACTTGATTTTCTTGATTTTTGGCTGTGGTCACAGGGTTGGACCTAAAGCCTGTGGTTTCTCTTGGCAGAGGAATTTTATTGGTCATCCAAGAGGACTTCAGATTCATGAAGTTCACAGAGGAACTTTCTCTGCCTCCATTAGAAAATTCAAGAAGCTCCTCCTCTGGCACCATCATAATTGAACTTGGCCTGATTTTCTGGCTTTTGGACTTAGCAGGGGCTCCAGCTTGCAGAGACTCAATCTCAGAAAAAGGCAGGTGGGCGGGCCCTTGGTCCATGGGATTGGCGGCCCGCAGGAATCCAGGTTCAGGGTTTGAATCCCACTCTTGGTCCCGGGTGTCCAGGGGTAAAGAATTGTCAATTCTGACAGTATTCAACAATCTTTTAACTACCATGGAGTCAATTTTACCACAGTTGCCCTCTAATGCACCCCCAAATCTGTAATTCTGGTCTTAATAACATAACAATTTATGGTATGAGCATTGGATATTGTGAGTCCAATTCCAGGAGACACCAAAAGCAAAAAATACATGGTTGCAGCTATTGATTATGCAACAAGATAGCCTGTGGTACAATCTATAAAATTACACAAAGGGAAAATTTGAGACAATTCATAGTCAAGGAAATCATTGCAAAGTTTGGAAACCCTGACCTCCTAATCACAGATGGAGGAACTGAAATCACCACCATTGACACCAATGTCTACCCCATCAAAAAGGTGTCAAGCATACTGTTGCCATCCCTTATCACCAACAAGCTAACAGTAGAGTTAAAAGAATAAATATCTCTCTGGTAGAAGCACTAAGTAAACTATCTGCCAGCAACCCTTCACTCTGGACTAATATGCTACCAACAGTGTCAATGGTGTGCTGCACCCATGTGAACTGTAACACAGAAAGAAGCTCATAAAAACTTGTTTAAGAACACAAGCCAGCCATTGTTAGTACCATACTAGGACCACACCTACTCCTAGCTAAAATTATACCTGGCAACATGACCCCACAGTACAATAAGTCAGGCAATACCAATAAGACAAGGGAAAAAATGAAAATTGAAACAATTCCACTCCAAGAAGAGCAGTTCCAAGTAAAAGATGAGAGTTGGGTAGTAAATTGCAATCTACACAAGTTAGAGCCATGACTAAGGAGACCCAGTGTTATTATGGAAGTCAAACCAAAAAACACCCACCTCATCAAAGAAATTGGCTCTTGTACTGGATTAAAACTTATGCACCATGATCAAATTTTCCTCTATAAGGCAAGAAACACCCAATATAATTACCAAATACTTTTTCCCAATGCCAAAATTAATCCATACCTAGCTTAAATCCCAGATAATCTCAAAAAAGTGACAAGGTGATGCTGTGGGGATGTAATGATGGAGTTGGCACAAAATTCCAAAGTTTTCAAAAAACAAGGTATAAAATACCAAATGCTCAAAGAATTGAGAATAAGGAAAAATTGTAAAGTTGAAATGTGCAGGCAAAAATATCCAAGTAAAAACATTGGTAAAGTGCAGCCTAAGAAAACCAAAACAGGCAACAAGAAATCAGAGATTGGGAAATGATCACTGGATTTTGCAAGTAGATAATCTCCCAAATTGGTTTGATAATTTCCTCAATTTTGAGATTGGGAGGGTCAAAGAACAGCGCAGAGGCCGCAGACACTGCAAAATTGATGCTATGACCTACAAGATATCTCACAGGCATGTACACAAGAAGAAGATCCATATTCTGTAAAATCTGACAAACTTAAAACTGTAAAACTAGTGTTAAGTTATGGTGTTTATTGAACTACTGCAGCAGTTTTAGTAAATTTTCAAGTGATATTGGGTTTAGAAATAATGCTGATGTAGCAGGGGTTGATTTTTGTCACCAGGGCTCCAAAATCAACCAACAATTGTGTGATGCCATAAGTTTTTTGGGGCCAAAAATTACCAAATAACTTGTTTTTGCATTTTTGGCAGCTTTTTGGGCACAATTGAGTATTCCAACTGAACTTTGGAGTAGGTTGCTACAACCCACTTGTTGTCAACAGCCTGATTTAAATCAGCCAGGTTCTTGAGAGGTTTTTTTGCATTAGCTGTTGCTGCTTATTTTTCCAAGGGCAAGTAATTCTGGCCATGATGACACTATCTGTGATAGGGGAAGCAAGATAAAGAGAAGAAATGATAGTTTTACTGAATATGGGGTGATTGCCTTATAAGGCAATTCCAGAACATGAAGAGAATCATGATGCTTCTAGATGCTTGAAAGGGATTCTGGAAGGCATTTTGGAAGTGGGGCAAGTTGGAAATGTTGAAAATCATACAATAGCTGTATTTGGATTGCCAGAATTTCCGATCTTGACAAAAGTCTCAAAGGCTCTGCTTTTCAGCACCCCAGGAGAGAATGTTGCAACATATATTATTAAATCCTCTCATAAAAAAATCCACCAATAAACATCCCATTTAATGAATAATCAGTGACACTATTATCAGATAGTTATTTTGTACAGGACCAAACATTCAAAATCCTAAGAAAAACATTGCCTGGAAAGGCCTCATGACTGTCATGGCATACATGAACTTTATGTGACTTTCCATTATACTATATAGCTCTATATCTTCATATCAAATAAAGTATCATTTTCTTCTTAACTTTTCTCTTTATCTTGTTTTATATACTTCCCAAAAGTATATAATTGACACTTGCAATCCTGTGCCATCACATGAACCAATAGAACATGGAATTAGTTATTGGTCTCTGACAAAAAGATTAATATGCTAAATATTATTTACTTGAGATATTTAAATTTATAAGCTATATTAATTTTCAAAGCTGTGAAAATAAGTGAAATCAACTCATCTATAAGCAAAATCAACTCAGCTAAGCACAAAATTAAAAACTAATAAATTTATATTGGTTAACAATAGATTTGGGTTCACTTCTATTTTATCTAAGATGAGTTGATTTCACTTATTGACACAGCTTTGAAAACTACTGTATAGTTTTGCCTTTATTTGATTTTCATTTTTTTAGTTACACCTAAAACTTTGGTAGATCTTTTTATCCAAATTTGAGTGATTTTTATGGTAGGACATGCCACTTCAAAAACAGCACTTCAATTTACGCCATCTCAAATTAAATTTGAGATGGCGGTTTTTGTGTTAGTGATTTCAATCACAAAAAAATAAAATAAATAATAAAATAGTTGAAATTCACTTATAATTTTATAATGTGGTATCTCAATTTTGGCATTTTGAGTCAAATTAATTAAATCTTATTTTGCTAACTTTATTTACATATGAAATCACTTAGTGTGAGGCATGTTTACGCCATCTTGATTTTACTTCATTTTGAATCACGCTATTTATCTTTAACTAAAATAAGCTTATTCCTGCACTAAAATAAAGCCTGTTGTATAAAATCAGAAGATGTTCCTATAGTATTAATCCAAGACAATTATACTAAGAACAACTTAAAATAACACCACTATGGTTGTGGTGCAGGGCGCTGTCTGCAGATATTACCATATTGAGATTACTACCCTATAAGGAAAAGTATAGGGGAACTGCTGCCCTTTCTTGAGTTTTTGGTTGGAGAGTTACTCATTGAAACATAAAGATCAATTTCTGATTAGCCACTAATTGACATACCTGCCGCTAGCTGCAGATGCATTGGAGAGTGACCCATTGTGGTCACCAATTGCCATATGTATATGCTCCTCTGATGAGTCACCAATCTATGCATATGCGGCTAGCTGCAGATGCATCAGAGAGTGATCCATTGTGGTGACTTTCATTGAGGCAATTAGTAGCTCATCAATTTCCCCAATTTTTAATTTGGTATAGAGACCTTCTGCTCCTTACCAACAAGTATAACCCCCAGATGAAAATTCTGAAACCATATTCTAGACCTAGTTCCCAAAAATTGGCCCTACTTTTGCTGCAACATCTGACTTCAGTCAGGATGACTCACCCTTTCTTTTCCCTTCCCCATTTCCAACTATATAAGGCCCTCAGATAGCTGCAATAAAGATATCATTGAATAGAACATAAAAACCAACTTAACATTCTTAGATTACTTGCAGAGCTCAAATAGAGAAGTTCTGTTGTGTAAGGAGATAATAGTCCTGCTGTGTTCCCCCAGTTGCTGCTCAGCTACTCCAACCTTACCCTTAGAATCCTTGAGCACTACAATGGTAGTCCTACTAGTGATTGTCATTGCTGGATAAAAAATAGTTTTGCTATATGTACTTTATAACTCCTCTATACATGGATACATTGATAGGAGTTCTCTTAATAAAATATTTTAATAGTCATTTCAATATAAAAGAAGGTGATTAAGCCATTTTGATTTACGTCACTTCAAATTCCACTGGGTTTTTTATCACTCAATTGATTCAATGCGCACAATGGATAGGGAAAAATAAGGGGGGATTATATATGACGCCATGCTACTCTATATCAATTTCCCAGTTGTAATTCTTGTTTTTCACTTTTAAAAAGTACATTTTCACGTTAAAAATCATAGTATTAAAAGATGTAAGAAATTCACTGAAACTTTGCAAATATATATTTTTTGCCTTCTCTAAACAACTGGGTACTTTTTACCCCCAGTTGTATAAGCTAGTTTTTGAGAAATTCAAGTTTTACTATTTGGCTTGGTTGAGGTAGCTCCACCGTAAATTTGTTAATTCAATATAAAAAATGCTCAAAAACACTATGTTTTTGAGCTATGGCACCTCAATTACGTCACTTCAAAAACACCATTTTGACTGCAAGTTTTCAGTCAAAACTCAAAGTTTTGCATAATTGCGTTACTAATAAAAAAATATTTTTACAAGATAAAAAACATTGAAATTTTGATAGTATATATTTTTAGATCTCCTCTACAATTCTATGTAAAAAATATTACTACTTTAAAATTTAAAAAAATCTTATTTTTCTCTTTAAAAACAACCCCAAATTCCCATATTTTGATGCTAATTCACTTTTAGATGCCTCCCAAGCCTACCACTAAAGCTGCACCCAAGGCCTCCAAGGCTTCAAAGTCCAAGATCACTCCTTCCAAGGCCAAGAAGGCCAAAACTACCCCTAAAAAGCAGCCTGCTAAGGGTAAAGCTCCTCCCAAGACACCTACGCCCTCACCAGAGCCTGAGGAAACAAGCCCAACCCCTCCCCACTCTCCTTTTGTTTACTCCCCCTCTGATCCTCAAGAGAAGTTATTCAACTTCAATTACCATTCTGGCCCCACTTCAGAGCCTGAGGATGGAGAGGAGCAGGAGCAGGAGCCTGTTGCTCCTGCAGATGAGCCAATTGAGCTCTGGAATCCTAACTTAATCCACAATGTATGCAACCAAAATGGCACCTTTGCTGTGCCAAAAACGTACCCTATCAGCTATCCAATTATGACTAAGAAAGGGGGTGCCGGCTTTGTCTACAAGGGCTACAGCTTCAGCTGCAATGACGAGAAGAAACCCATCCGTCAATATCACTTCAAATGTGATAATGTTGGGTGTTCAGCTAGACTCACCACCTATGGGTTCACTCAGTTTAAAGCCCTGAAGATTGGGCATGACTGCGCCAAGCCTTTTGACCCTCTCTATCAACTGATCTGCTGGTTTCTTTGCCAGGTGATCCCAACCATAAAGGATCAAACTGCAACTGAGGTTGTCAACAATGCGCTCCTTAATCTAAATGATACCCAACTAGCAACTGTTGATGGTGCCTCAAAATTACAGAGATATCTCACTGATCAGAGATATGCTCTGAGCACTGAAGGCGTCAGTGCAAGCTCCATTGACCAATTGATCATTACCAAGGAGCAAAAACTATCTTGCCATGAGGAGAGATTACTTCTTCACAATGATGGTCAACATGCCCCAGAGCATATCATCTGCTTTGCCACAAACCAGGATCTACACAACTTGCTGAAATGCAAAACCTGGCTTGCAGATAAAACATTCTCAACTTTCCCAAAGCTCTTCAGCCAGCTTTGGAATATCCATGGGCAGGTCGGTAATCTAGTTCTTCCCCTTGTCTTCTTTTTCCTTCCCAACAAGAAGCAGGAAACATATATCTGGGCACTCACAATTTTAAAGGCCAGACTTGATGAAATCCTCCCAACTATTGAAGAAAAGCCCAAGGAGACTAGAGGGCGCAAGAAGAAATCCATCTCCCAAGAAGAAGACGCTCCCACCCCAATCAAGAAAAAACCAGAAAGCCTTCTCTACCATGAATTTCTGGTAGTGGATTTTGAACAGGCTCAGGCAAATGCCTTTATTCAAGTCTTCAAGAGCTCCCCTCAGGGATGCTACTTCCACTTCCAGCAGGCACTCTGCTGCCGCCTCCAAAAGTGCTCTGAACTTCATGAGCTGGTCTACACTAAAGGCACCAAAGAAGCAAAGGATGCTTTTAATTGCTTTGCTTTCCTTGCCCTTGTGCAAAAGGAGGAGACCAATGCCTTTTATGATGCCCTCCTCCGCCATCCCTATATCCAGGCCAACCAGGCAGTCTTTGCACCCTTTATTGAGTATTTTGAGACTCAATGGGTTGGTATCTTCCAAGGAGCACGCTGCATTAGAAAAGGCAGTAACTCAATCACCTGGAATTGCTATAAGCAGGTCAAAGACAGGTTGATCAAGACCACCTCTTCCCTTGAAGGATGGCATAGCCAGTTTGCCACAAGGTTTAGGGTTCATAAGCCCAAATTCAATAAGATCATGGTCTACCTCAAAACCCAACAAGCCATCTCTGCCCACCTCTTTAAGACTGGTATGAAGACCAAAGGCAGCCCCCCCAAGCAGAACAAAGCAGTGAAAAAGTATATAGAGATTAGCAAGGTAGTCCTTGCCTACTATCCCAAGGATAGCAAGCTTGAGCATCTTCAAGCCATCTCAGTTGCTCTTTCCACTAATGTTTGAGCCCATTTGCAATAAACTCTTCTTTATATTCTCTTTTATTTATTTTGATTTTACCATTCTTTGACTTTTTTTGGTATTTGGTACAATTCTATGCTTATTTTAAAGTATAGTTTGTAGTTAAAATAGATGAAAATAGTTGTTTTTAGGATTATTTTAACTTTTGGGCTTTACCCAACTATGTTGCTACTAATTGGCCCCATTTTTATATTGCAGATTTGGAATTCTGAGGCTTTTTTTAGCTTAGAAATGTTTTTTGAAGTTTATTTTTTAAGAATTTTTTGGGTTATTTTTGGAGTTCAAAAAATCTAAAATTTTAAAACTGTTTTTCCTTAGTCAAAATGCCATAAATCAAAATGGCGTTTTTACTATAAAATTGAAATAGCTAAAAATTGAGATGGCGTATTTCGAGATGGCGTTTTTTGAGATGCAGTTTTTGAAATGGAATGTCCTCCCATTTTTATTCAGTAGTTTTTTAAAAAAATGTTTATACCTATATAAATTTTGGGCCAGTGTATATATAAAAAATATCATGATATATGATAATATAGGGCTGCGGCGGATATCAAACAGTGGCTGCTTTAAAAAAAAGCAGCCAGGTGTTTGAGGTCAGGAAACGGTTCCAGAAAACCGTTTTTAATCCGAGTTTTCCAGAATTGTTGCCTTACCACATCCACAGACAGATGGTTGCTCCAGTTTTTTAAAATAAAAATTATTTTTTTCTTTTATGATCTTAAAAATAAATTAAAAGTAGAAAGTTAAACTTAAATTTATATCAAAAATAAAAAATATTAAAATTTGGCTTATCTGGACACCAGAAAGCTGAATTTTACCTTTTTTTGAAATTTTGGATTCCCTTGATTTAGGGGAATCCAAAATCCAAAAATACTCTGGCTTAGATGCATTGACTACAGCATTTGCCATAATCATCACGTTTTTCATCCGCTGCAGCCCTAATAACGTAATAGCCATATAAATATTGTAATCAGATTATATGTTTACTTTAAGGCTGAAGATTTTAAAAAGTTTAACTTATATTACAATTATCTTTAAACCTATGAGATGTTTATGTTTTTATTTGGATGATTTCTATTTAGCTGTGTTTGGCTTTTACATATTTAAAAATAATTCGATTCTGCCGTGTATTTGACTTCCTGTCATTCAATTTGGCCGGTTTCGATTTGCCTGAGAACGACCCTCCTAGGCGTATCGAAATTCGGAGTTCCATTAGGATTGACCCACCTATAGCTGATTTTATCCAAAAGATTACAGCATTAACCCGACTTTAATGATACGTCACGCAGTGTTAAATAGCTGAATTCAACCTTGAAATCGAAAATGAGTTCCTCTGACTGTGCAATTGTTACTGGAGGGGCCAGTGGGATTGGGAAGTCGCTTGTGAATCGCCTTGTCCAGCGTGGGTAACATGACTGACAATGTATACATATATCTAACTTGAATCCAGAGTCAAAGTTGTATTTGCTGACATTTCTGCTGGTCCTGGTAAAGAATTCGAAGCCGAACTTAACAAGTATGTCGGCTATTTATTGTTTTCTGAATTTTAGAGAAGGAAAAAGAGCTTTATTTGTTGAATGCAACGTTGCTGTTGAGGAGCATCTTAATAATTTGTTTGAAGTTGCCACTAAAGAATTTGGTGGTGCTAATGTAATATGATGTTTGATTTTTCTAAACAGGTTAGATTGTTATTAATAACGCTGGAATAACGAGAAATGAGGACCTTGGAGGTTCTCTAGGTTAGTTTCATTGATCTCTAAGAGAAAATAATAATATTTTATGTCTGTAGATTACATTGATGATCTTGTCCAAATAAATCTAGTATCTGTTATTAAAGGAACTTCCCTTGCAATTCAGCATTTCAAAGGCCAAAACTGCCAAGAGAAAAAGAAGGACTTTAATATAATCAATATTGGTTCGATTCTTGGCCTACGCCCTGAATTTTCTGCACCTGTATATTCACTCACAAAAACTGCGGTAGGTTTCTTTTGGCAAACAAGAAAACTTATCTCCAGGTTATTTCCTTTTCTCAAGCCTTAGGATACCTAGCCGATATCGGCATTCGTGTGAACTGCATTGCTCCCTGCTTCATAGGTTTTAAACTCGGTGATACCATTTAATACTTTAGATACCAATCTCATGAAAGACATCCAAAAATCCTCTCTGGATGTCTTGGTTCAATCAAGGGGCGGATACATGGATGTTAGCCTTGTAGAAAAAGCGTTCTGTCACCTGCTTGATAATAAGGAACTGGTCGGCGAAGTTTATGAAGTCGACCCAGCTCATATAGGTTTAATTCCAAAGGCTAAATAGAGCACCCAAGGCTTACAATTTAGCGATGCAGGAAAAACCATTTGTTCGAACGCTTGGTTTTGTTTTTTCATGTTCATTCGAATAAATTTATTTAAATACGACCGTAATTTGGTTTAAGATAAAAAATTGACTGTTCATATTTAACTGACTACGTTTACAGTAGTTTTCACAGCTATGGTGCGAAGCAAAATAACTCATTTAAACTGAATGGACTCATATTTAAGTGAAATTCAAGTACAGTAGTTTTAAAAGCTATGGCGACAACCAAAGATACCTCAGATTTAAACAAAATGATTCTCAGATTTGAACAAAATCCAAGTTGTGCGAGATTCAGGATTCAATTAATTTAAAAATTTTCATTTAATAAATGAACTGTCAAACAAAAAATGAAATTTCACTAGCCCATTATATAAAATTATAGCAAATATAAAGCAGTGTTGTTTAAACCACAAACAAAATGAACTGATGCAACAAGTGAGGTGGATGGATGCTATTCCGGAGTATATTATAATTCAATCAGGATTTATATGAGGCAACAACAGAAGGACTAAAATAGAACAAAATTTGAGCAATCTAGAAGCGAGATTCCACAAGCACAAAACAAAATGGAGTTACACAAGATGTGTAGTATTAGCAGCCTAAAATAGAAAAGTGACAGTTTAACAGCTAATCAACAGCTATCTGATTTAGGAACAGAGGCATTTTATTCATTTTCATGGCTCCTGATTTGTGTATAATGGTTTTGAGACCCTTCCAAATATGGACTTGAGATTACAATAAAAATAAATCATAAAATTTTAAAATTTCTACTTTTAGTGATTTTATCCTAGGTTTTATTTCAAGATAGTTTTCAACAGCAACATTTTCAACGGCGCCAGCAATCAAGCCAGCAGCAGCCAAGCCAGCTTCAATGGAGGCAAGGCTCAGAATGTGGAGGCACCCATTTACATCCAAGCCTTTGAGGCAGGTAACGAGGAAGCTGACCTGTACCTGACCCCTGACCCATATGGCTTTAACTTGTTCAGTAGTCACTTAGTATCTAGCTCTGCCCCTGTCCTCTTTCTCACCCCTGCACAAGCTGCCCGTCAACCAACCAATCAGGATGGCAACCTTGATTTGAAACAACTTCATGTCACCAGCCAACCTGCCCCCCTACAGCCAATCAGGCTTTGGCTCCCCTGGCCCAGCGCCCCAAATGCAGAATTATTACTGCCCAAATTTTCCAAGAAATTGTGGCACTGAACCTGCAGGGTCTATCCTGGGATCAGATTGCTGACCAATTAAAATTTACCTGGGTCATCATAATGTGGGAATTCAATAACTTAATGAATAAGGAAAACCTGATTGGGATAGCCAAGAAGCCAAAGAAGGCCCCCGAGTCCTAAATCACAGAGGCCTACCCAATCATGCTTGACCTCCTTCAGCAGGACCCCAAGCTTCCCTTGACCCAGGTTTGCAAACAGCTTGCACACCATAACATATGGGTTTCAGAGCGCATGGTGCAGCTCTGGATGCACGGAAAGGTGGCTTCAATACAGATTCTTACCAATGTTGCTGGCAACCAATAAGATGGCGCTGAAGATTTCTCATATGATTATGCCATCAAATCCACCCTGGTCAATGCCTGACTAGTCTAACAGATGCCATCATGTTTGTATTGTACTACAAGTTATTGATTGTATTTGACAATTTTGGTGAGCAAGAAAAAGCGGCTGCCAAGAATAGAAGGAAGAAGGCCAAGAAGGGGACATTCATTGGTGCATTTCTGGCTGTTTCAGCCAAAGGTTTTGTCTACTATTAGACAAAGCCAGATTTCACCAATGGCTATGAGTACAGCCACATTCTTGGTGGATTACTTGATTCCTGGAATGGCTCAAATTCCAAGTACAGGGGTTTCTTGAGCCACCAGATGGAGGGTAGCTTCACCGCCCTCAGGGCTATTCAGAGACGTGGGCACCAGGCCTCAGTTTACCCCACTGGTCACGCAGACATTCATCTGGCTGATGTTGTGTTCTTTAATATTAGAGATACACTCCAGGAGCGCCGCCCTCAGGCTTTCAATGACCTCTATCTTGGGGTCCTTGACCACAATTCTCTCCTTGGTCACCAAATGATGGCTGACTTGTTTGTGCAAATGGTTTTCCATGTGAATATGGGCAACCAATCACAGAAGGACAAGCGCCTCTCACCTTGTGCCACTGCCACCTACCAGCCTATCCAGTCAATGACAGACAAGAAATATAGCAAGTGTTATATGGCGGTCATCACGTACAATCCTCCTACCCCTACCCCCACCTTCCAGCCCCACCCATCTAATCCCAGACCCCCCAGGCCAGCACCGCCTCTACGTCTTCCTTCCTGAACTATTCTACCTACTATTCATCACTCTTCCCTGCCCCAATAAGCCCTCTGTCGCCAAACACTTTCTATTTATATTATCTTTATTTTGAATTTCAATTGTTCATGTTCTCTTTGTTTATAGTTGGTTTTATTCTTTATGTTTATCTTATTTCTATAAAATCATATATTTACTATGCCATGTATCTAGATCCAGAACACAGTTATTTTTAGTACCCAAACACAGCCCCTTGTGAAAATATTAACAACAATTTGGTGGTTATTGAAATTTGAATTAGAAAATTATAGGTTAATTGTGTTTAGATTAAGTTGTTACTGATCCAAATTCAAAACCTTAATGATAAACTTTAAGCCAATCAGAAGCCAAGTGATAAAGTGATTGTTGTGACATAAAGGGTCATTAAATAATTCTTTGATGTATGTGTGCTAATTAATCTGATTGGCTGGTTGTTTTGTCATTGTGCGCCATTGCTGCTGTGGTAAGTTGTTGGTGGACTGTGCTAACCCAGCGGCTGATTGGGCACTAGTCCATCAACAACTTGCCACAGCAGCAATGGTGCACAATGACAAAACAACCAGCCAATCAGATTAATTAGCACACATACATCAAAGAATTATTGAATGACCCTTTATGTCACAACAATCACTTTATCACTTGGCTTCTGATTGGCTTAAAGTTTATCATTAAGGTTTTGAATTTGGATCAGTAACAACTTAATCTAAACACAATTAACCTATAATTTTCTAATTCAAATTTCAATAACCACCAAATTGTTGTTAATATTTTCACAAGGGAATGTGCAAAGTGCCAAAAATAATATGGAAATTAAGGAAACAATGCTGACACAAAGCAAACAAACCATATTGAGTTAAGCGTAAAACATATACAAAATGGGTAAAAAATGGGATAATGTAGTAAATGGGAAAAAAAGCAGGAATAAACAAAGAGGCAATAGTATCATAATAACACAGATTTTATTGGGGTGAAAGCTATAAAAACATATGAAAAGGGTAGTGAAAAATCTTATGAGAGAACTTGAAAAACTACTCAAATACCTCAACTTAGTGATTGCCAAGATCAAAGAAATTGACCGCAAGGTCAAAGCCAGAGTGAAGTCTGCCGTCCTTGAAGGGGAAAAAATAGACAGGGTGTCTGCAAAGGCCCTAATGACCCAAATACCTGACACATCAGAGAAGACAATTGAGTGTCTTCTAAACGTCCAGAAGACTGTTGTAGAAGGCCTCCAGTTCAAGTCATTTGCCCTCTCTGCGCCGTCTGTCTAGGTTGATGACCCCGAGATGCATGAACATCTCAAACCTGTCAAGCGTGCCAGAACTGAGGACACTGAGTTGCTGGCGCAATTTCTTGCGCTGAGAATGGCAAAGCCTGCTGAAGCCGCAGGCAAGGAGGAAACCCGCAAAGGTAACATAAAAAAATAAAATTAATAAAAATTTCTAAATACTTACCTTTTTTAGAAAACATAGACAGTGAACTCCGCTGGGTCCTGGTCCCATTTGTCCCCCCACATTCTACACTAATTACGCCAATCATGTGGTGAGGCAGCTATTTCTGTCCCCCCTGTCTTGCGCAAGCTGGAGGACTGCATTCACGGTACCTTTCTGATGTCCCAGGAGGCGTTAGCTGGGCTGAAACCTGGCAAGGGGGCGTCTGAGTGGGCAGTTACTGCCTACAAGGATGCCCAACTAGTCCGCCTGGACCTGGTGGTCCTCAATAGGGTTTACTGTGTAAACTTCATTGAGCTTGTTTGGGACGTCCTGGCAACGCTCCCATTCAAGAATATACCAGAGATGGGCCGGTGTCAGGGATTCACTCATTGGGAAGTCTCTCTCTAATCAAATGAAGGAGAGCTACCAAGTTGAATTTGACTAGAGTAGACCCTACTGGAATCCCTATCATTAACATGTGTAGAAGGTGACCAAATAAGTGGAATCTTCCCAAGAAGAGAGTGAAGTGGTTTAGAAGATAATAGACACTGGTGTACCCCAAGACCAATAAGGGGGCCTTGGGGTGGATAATAGGTGGAAATCAAGCTGTTTTTACGTAAGGGGCATGACAGCAACATGGTCAAAAACATTACAGATTGAGTCTTCTGATTTTTTAGATTGAGTTGGTTTGGGGGTTTCAAAGTTCACATTGGCTTGCCCATAACTGATTAACACGCAAAAAGTCCATACAAGAAAGATGAACTTCATGCTGTTGAAGGAAGAACCTTTAGAATCTACTAATCAAGTGTTTAGAGGTTGGAAATATAGATTTATTGGTTGATAGGAATAAGAGGAATTGTTGGAGCAATTTGGAAGGGATGAATTTGTCAGTTTAAATACTGACCTCAAGTGAGGAAGGGAACATTGTGGTTACCAGGTGATACTGTAAGAGTGATTTGAGAAAGATTGCCTTGCAGGACTGCAGCAGGCTGCAGCCTGCAATGCAAGAAGAGGCAGGTTGGGATATTGCATTGCAGTATTGTACCTCACTATGGTTGAGGATGGTATCTGGGGTTAGATGTGAAGTATTTCTTTGGATTGGTTGGTTTGCTGGGTTTGATTGGCTTCCTAGGTCCCTGAATATCTGGTTTGGACAGTTTTTGCATTTAAATTTAGCTTGATTGGCTGTTTTGTAATTATTAGAGCCAATATTATTTGCTGAATTGTTATTCTTATTGTTATAATTGTTGTCTGAAGCCTTAAATTCCAAATTTGAAGTAGAATTTATATGTTGTTCTTGGTTTTTACACTTGCTCTTGTTTTTGTGTTTGTTTTGATTAAAACTGTTGCAACTGAACCAATGAGGATTCAGTATTTGGAATTGGGGAAGACAACAGTCCAATAGAAAGGACAT